>NCQV01059334.1:18713-33815 GCA_002740545.1 Lophocereus schottii
CGTTGATGTACCCAAAAGGATTAGACATTCAAAGGTTAACTGATAATTAAGTCAAATTCGTCTTTAGAGGATTTTTGCTTTTGAGGAAGTTCAACCTGGGAGGATTCAATGTTAACCCCGTTAATGTACCCAAAAGGGTTAGATGTTTAAAAGTTAATTGATAATCAAGTCAAATTCACCTTTGGAGGATTTTCCCCTTTGAGAAAGTTCAAGTTAGGAGGATTCAAGATTAACCCGTTGATGTACCCAAAAGGGTTAGACAATCAAAGATTAACCGATAATCAAGTCAAATTTACCTTTGGAGGATTTTCGCTTTTGTGAACGTTCCCCTTAGGAGGATTCAACATTAACCTGTTGATGTACCCGAAAAGGTTAAACATTCAAATGTTAACTGATAATTAAATCGAATTCGCCTTTGGAGAACTCTCACATTTGGGAATGTTCACCTTAGAAGGATTATTAGTTAGTGATGTGCTCCTTTTATAAAATATTAATCCAAAGATTGAAGTCTCATATAATCCGAATGGAAGGTCTGCATCAAAAAAATTGAAAAAAGCAAAGTGAAAAGAAAAAGCACCACCAAAAAAAAAAAAAATCCGAACGGTAGGTCTGCATCCAAAAAATTAAAAAATAGCACAGTGAAAAGAAAAAGCGCCACCTCAAAACCACCAAAAAAAGAAATACAAGGGTTTTATTAGAAAAGCTTGCTGCTCGATGAGAAACAGCGCCGCTGGCTCTTATTGAGAACAAACTTCTCCGAGGTGTTGATGCGACAAACTATTTGCAATCAGTTGGTTTTGTCGACAACCGGTAGCATCAGCTTCGTATGCTTTGAAATTGGCCTTGGTGGCGACTGAGGTTTGTTTCATAATTGATTCATGAAGGAATCAATTCAAAGGGGCAAAACATTCCAACTTTCCTTCGATAAAAAGCCTATAATGCAAGGGCATTTCTAATCAAAGGAACACCAAATTAAAATTATTTGTTTGTAGCAACAGTTTGGGGTAATTTGGCTTTGTTCAGACGCCATTCTTGTGAAGCCTCCTCTGCCATTGATGGCTGCGAAGCAGAGACCAAAAAAAAAAAGGAGAAAGGGAGCAAGGCAAAGAGCAACAGACAATAATACAAATTAAAATTTTCTTTTAAAAGAAAAAGAAAAAGGTGATTGAAGGCTGCTCTACATTCAGTTTACTAGAACGTGGATATCACAATCAATGGAGATGTATTAGGCTACATATAGTGTGAATGCGGTGTATATTAGGGTAATCATGTAGTTAACCAAATTGAGTTTTGAAATACAATTAACAAATCGGCTAGGATATTGGGAATCCTCATTTCCAAATTTATCTTTATAGATATTCTCCCTTTAAACAAAAAAGATCTCATCAGAATTGAATTTTAATGAGTCACTTGAAGATCACCTATATCCCTCATCTGGTGCATAAAAAAGGCAGACATGAGGCCCCCCCAAAAAAAGAAAAAAATTACTACCCTTGTCAATTAACACCCTCTTATAACGTGAGATTTGGCATGGGCGCTATGACAAGGCAAGTTATAAACGAGCTCTTATTATCTATCAAGCTTTGAGACTTGACCGCATCAGTTCAAAGCCATCGATATGGCTAACTCTCGAGGGGGCAATTTGTATGCGCTAAAAATTTAATAGTAAATGTCGCAATATAAATAAATATAAATTGATTATTTTGGATTAGCCCATTTAATAAATTTTAATTTACTTAAATAAATTAGGTTGAATCGGCTATCAAGTCATGACCCAAATGACTGTCAATCTAAAAGTTAAATTGACTTACAAGTCAAAAGCCCAATCAACAGTCCGAGAAGGCAACCCTAGTAAGGAGAGAGAGATTCATTCCCTATAAATAGAGTACTACTCCCTCCTACTTTGGGGGTGGAAGATTCATTCACTCCGAAGGCATTCTGAAGACTCAAAGGACTTATTTCTCTAAAGGAAGATAACAAGCACAATTAAAACATATGCTGTCTACCATCGAAGATCAAAGAAAACTCGTATTGATTGAGATCAAGCCTCTTAGGCCCTCTTTCAAAATCAAATTCATTGAAGTTCATTCAAAGGAAGTCACATCAATTAACTTGATTAGGATTCAAGTCAACTGATCCTCTTTCAAGTACGAATTTGAGATTGAATCAGAGGAATTATTTATTTGTTTACTTGTAACAAGTATATAGAGATTGTATTTATATTTTCTGAAGTCAATACAAATTAAATTTGTCCATATTTCTTGTCTTAATTTATTTTAGACTCAAAATTTGTGTGTTACACCTCTGTAGTCACTAATGATTGGATAAAATAGGTTCAAGGGATGGATGACTTCACCTATAAACAACCACACACATTTGCAGTGTGTTTGTCCTCACAACTATTTAAAAAGACTTCTAAGGAGGTTTGTCCTCAGTAGTATTGAAAGTCAACCACGTTTAATTATGGATTTTCTATGAGCGGACTCCCTTGAAAGGAATGTGTGTCTTTAGTGAAATAAATAAATAAATAATCATATCAATCATTTAAACCTTTCTCATACTAGACCTTAGGGTGTCAAAATCATCTCCACTTAAAGAACACACCATCTTTTTTTTTTTTTACTAGATAAACTGTCTAACTTATACATTTTCTTGACCTATGATCCAATTTATAACCCTTCACTCTGTGTAACTCACTATGCATGCCACCTCCAGCACCGGTCTATGACACGTTTCATTTCTTAGCCACGTATAGTTACTCGAGACAAATTGCGTCAATTGTCAATGACCCCACAAATCATCGTATATGTTTCCAATGTGCTTATCTTTCCTCGCACATTACCCGAGAAACTAGTCAAGAGGTCCGCCATTGTAGAGTGGGCCAAACCAAAGTTATGAAATATGCCTCCAAAACTTGTACCGATTTCTTAATAAAGCGGTACATCTCATGCCAACATCGAATCTATTGAACTACATCATGCAGAAACGGAACATTAAAATTTAATAATAATTTTATTTAAGCTAAAGTCACTATCAAAGGCTATATGAAAAATGGACAAAAAACTGAAACCCATTTGACCTCCAAACTCAAAACCCATAAGTAAATATTATCAAATATCTTTTTTCTATGACCAATGATCCAACTTATAATCCTTCACCCTATGTAACTCACTGCCGCATACCACCTCCAGCATCCCTTTGTGGCACTTTTCATTTCCTAGCCACATATAGTTACTCGAGACAAATTATGTCAATTGTCAATGATCCCACAAATCATTGCATATGTTTCTAACATGCTTATCTTTACTCACACATTACCGAAGAAACTAATCAAGAGGCCCACCATTCTAGAGTGGCCCAAACTAAAGTTATGAAATATGTCTTCAGAACTTGTACCGATTTCTTAATAAAGTGGTACGTCTCATGCCAATATCGAATCAATTGAACTAAATCTTGCAGAAATGGAACACTAAAATTTAATAACAATTTTATTTAAGCTAAAGTCACTATGAAAGCCTATATGAAAAATGGATGAAAAATTGAAACCTATTTGACCTCCAAATTCAAAACCCATAAATGAACATTATAAAATATCTTTTTCCTATGACCTATGATCCAATTTGTAATCCTTCACCCTATGTAACTCACTATCGCATACCACCTCTAGCACCCCTCTACAACACGTTTCATTTCCAAGCCACATATAGTTACTCGAGACAAATTATGTCAATTGTCAATGGCTCGACAAATCATTGTATATGTTTCCAACGTGCTTATCTTTACTCACACATTACATGAGAAACTAATCAAGAAGCCCGCAATTCTAGAGTGAACCAAAACAAAGTTATAAAATATGTCTCCAGAACTTGTACCGATTTCTTAATAAAGTGGTACGTCTCATGATGATATCGAATCTATTGAATTAAATCTTGCAGAAATAGAACATTAAAATTTAATAACAATTGTATTTAAGCTAAAGTCACTATGAAAGCCTATATGAAGAATGAACGAAAAATTGAAACCCATTTGACCTCCGAACTCAAAGCCTATAAATAAATATTATCAAATATGTTTTTCCTAGCAACAATGTCTTGGCCTAGAGGTCGAGGCTGAAGTATTAGGTACATTAGGCATCAAATTCAATTCGCCTTTCGTTTATATGGTATTGCAAAACCCTTTGTGTGGCTAGTCTGAACTCCTCCCTCCCCCCCCAAGAATAAATTTCTCCCCCTCATGTAGAACCCTAACTACTTACCTTATCCTTTGGAACATATGTTATCCCAAACCTAATTTTCCCTTATATTATAGTGTTGCGTTACGAGCTGGTTACTAAATCCCTTTTATCATGTGGCATCAAACAAATATTCCTTAAAAATGATGGCGGAAAAGAATCGCTTCCTGTCTGCCCTATCCAATACATCACCTGCATACCAAGGTTTTCGCTCAACTATTTTGGCGCAACTCTCTTAGGTAGCCTAGAGAACTCCCACAAATCATTATCGTCGGGTAATAAGGCAAAGAAGGAAAGAACAAGTTCATGAAAAAGAGGACACGCCACATTGGCATGTCCTAAGACTTCATCATCATTAAATCCATATCCTAAGAAGTAAAACAACACTTCATCATCATCATCATCATCATCATCAAGTCAACACTTTCTACAATTTTTGAGTGAGGAGCAAAAGGTCAAATTTGAGTTGTTAAGTTCTAGATTGGCTTGTAAAAATGTGGATACATTAAGAATTTTAGGAATGTTAGATGATGGGGTTAGGTTGCTTGGAAACTTAGGTTAGCTTGAGTATGTGAATTTGAAATGTAAGTCATATGATAGATTGATGCTTGAGTTTTTAAGTTCATTAAATGTTGATTAGGTTGACTCTTATAAGGTTAAAGAGGTGGTGATTACCTTTAGGATGTTTAACAGTGATATGAGATTAAGTTTGAGAGACTATAATGAACTTCTTCACCTCATGGCCCACGTCAGAGCTTATAGGGATGTGCCCAGTAATTGTAAACCCGACCCTGCTTGGTTGAGTATCACATGTGCCAAATGTAAAGTATTTGTGGTAGGTAGGATCAACCCCATGTTTTTGATTCTAGACAAGCAAATGCCATTAATATTTGCAATGCCAAGATCCATTACCTACAACATTTAATAGTCAGTAAAATTTTTGGGTGTCATGATAGCCCAAGTCGGAAGGTAAAGTTATTCATAATTTGGTGTGTCTTGAATATTGAGCACATTGATACAGGGGTTTTTATTATCCAACACCTTTTAGATGTTGCCAAAACAACCCACAACAATGTTATTAGTGTAAGGGTTTTACCACCATATCCAAAAGGTTGCATTATGATGAAAAGTTTAGGTCATGTAAGGATCATTTTTAGGGCAAAAGCCTAGACCTTATCACTTTAACACATATGAGCATAATTGAAACCAAGGGTGGGATTTACAAGTGCCTTCACCACAAAAAGATCCTTTTCACCTTTTCTAATGTGCGACAGACAATATTAGGTAAGAAGGGGAATTGATCTTGCGATGGGGTAGTGAACACTGGACTTCGTGAGTAGATGGCCCAAGCGGTGATAAAGGGGAAGATGATGATGGAGAGAGAGAAAGTGATGATGAGGGTAACAATGGTAATGAGGTGAGAGGAGAGGATGACCCAATACAGGAACCTCCATTTCAATAACCATCCCCATTTGATATAGATGATTCATCAATATCAGCTTAAGTCCATTTGATAGTGCAGTCTTTCTATCCTTTTTCAACCTCTAAGTGGAGGTACTCAGCCTACGATCAGACTAGAATGCAATGATACAAGATATCCATCGTATGACTGGATGCATGGACTCTATTGATGATGAAGTCACTTATTTTAGGGGCTACGTTAAGCACCAAGAGAGAAAGAGTTAGTGAGAGCACCATAAGAGAAACAAAGTGTTATAAGAAAGGCATGAGAGTTAGAGGAAATAAGAAGAACTAATGTGCTCATTTGGAGACAAGCAGAGGCCATTTACAACATGGGAAGAGTTTTCATGCTTTCATGGGCGGCCAAGGGAGCTCGTCATTATTTTCATCATTCCTTCTGCACTTTTGGCCACCACTTGGGCTAGATGGGGCCCAATGATTGTGAGTTATATCTGCCTTCCCTCCCTTACTCTTTATAACATGTTTACTTATTGGGGAGGGCAATTATATGGGGATATTTGATAGGAGGACATCCAATATAAGGTGGATTGCTTTCTGTTGTGCATATTCTTTTTCCTCATCCCTTAGTCCACTATGATTATGATGTTTGGAATGACAATTAGGCCATTTAAGGTGCAATATGCTTGTTAATTAGCCATGTGATTGAGGATTTGTGTTGATTGAGATTTTGGTCTTTGTGACTAGCAGTATTTGTGTGCATCATCAAGTGCTATTTGGAGCAAAAGGTAATGTATATAGTTATATTTATGGTAGTTATTGTATTTGTATTACAAATATGCATGCTTGTCTTGGATCTTATATCCTTCACCTATTCAAGGTAAATTTTCTTTTGCTGCCATGTAGACACTCTTTCCATTTCTTCTTCATTTAAATTTCCATTTAGGTCTCCTATTCCGACAATGAGGACATTTTACATTTTAGGTGTGAAGGTGAGGAGTCATTCCTCTAAAATTTTTGAAAAAGAAAAAAAAAACTTTTAAAAGACTCAATAAGATTTTAAATTTTTTGCTAATAGTGCGTTTTTGGGGGGAAAATGAGCATTTTTGGTTAACATTATCTCAAACACAAATGACTTGTAATTAGGGTGTATATGATATGTTTTGGTCCAAGTTTGTGGCCAACTCATGCATTGTTTTGGCCTAATAGGTCAGAGTAAGCATGGTAAATGAACACGTAAGGTTTTGAGCTTAATTGGACTACTCTATCACTTATAGTCGTATACTTCCTTTCATAAGAATCTCATCCAAAGTCATCATTCTCCACAATTTGTCTTAATTCTCTTCAAAACCACATATCACATTTGCATGTTTGTTGAGAGAAAAGAGGCATTCTTTGTGTGTTACGAAACTACATATGAAAAAAATCCACCTAATGAGAATAATTCAATCCCTTTCTAACTCATTGAGCCTTAGTTGTTATCTTTCTTTGTGAACCACTTTTTTGACCCTTGGCCAACATGATTTCTATACGCAAGCCGCACTTCAAAGAGGGTTATAGGGTTGTTGGCGGGTGAGAGTATTTTGTAGCATGGTTTTGTAAGCAAAGAAAGGAATAGTTATTGAGAGTTGTTTTGAGCTTTTTGCAACTTGAGTTGGAGTTATCTATATTGTGAAAGTCCTTATGTCAAGTTGTGTTTGGTTTAACCAAGCAAAAAAAAAAAAGAAAAAAAAAGAGATAAAAATCATCATTAAAAAAAAGTTCAAAATGAAAAAAGTATAGAATAAAAATTTGGGCGTAAGGATTTCATTTTGTGTTTAACTTACATAAGCAAGAGGTTTCATTTTTGGCAAGTTAATTATATTACTTGCTTAGGTTGTGGGATGGTGAAGTTAAGATAGGAGGTGTGTGCCTCCCTAATTTTCGACAAATTAGCTCCTCATGTCCCAAAGCATTGTTCCACTTCCTACCTCTAGGCCGAGCCGCATTCAACCGATGAAAGTCCTCTTGATCATTAATTTGCATTTGCATTCAAGTGATGGAGAATAAGAGCTAGGCCAAACCTATAGTAGAGTACGTCCTTTGGACTCAGCTTGAGCGAAACCCCATCATATTTCAAGCACATGAGGAGAGCTTCACATGACTGAAAGTGAGCTAACCATTGCTTGTTCACCACTAAAGAGAGTTAGAATTATTGCATCATTTTCATTTAAGAAGATTGAAAAACTTGATTATGTATTCCACGCTTTTGCTCCATATACTCTTGTTATTTGGGTGATTTGTGGACTTGAAGAGTGCATGTATATCCCATTCATGTAATTTTGTGAAAATTTATAAAAAATCAAAAAGATTTTCCATTTTTCTTTCTCTTTTCTTTTTCTTCTCCAAAGATTTTGTGATTACATCTTCGATAAACCCTCATGAGATTGCACTCATCGACTTTTCAATCTCCCTCTTTCTCTTCAGCTCTTGGTTTGGCACAGTTGGACTATTTCTTGAACATTTTGGCTTCTTTTTGGCATGTTTCTTCCTTTATGCTAGACTAGCTTAGATATCCAATTATTGAGGAGTTAGTATTAGAGGGCATAAGACATAATCGGCAGACAATACTATGCTGATGAAAGTGCGATTATGGTCATTGTTGAGTAGAGTCTTTCCCTTGTCTTCATCAAGTAGGTAAAAAATGGAGGGAAAAAAAGTTATTACAAAATATAAACAGAGTCAAACCTAAGATCAATCATATCTTATATTAGAAAATTGAAGGGAAAAAATTATTTATAATAGAGTTAACATAACTAATCCAAATTCTAAGGCAACAAAGTTTGAATATACCATAATGATGACAAAAAATAATATGTATAAAGTATCAACTAAATTAATTCCTATGTCTATCACAAATTAGAGATTGTAGTACATGTGTTGAGAAGATCTTAGCAATCTACTGATCCTCAAAACACATCATGTAAATTCAACCATGACATAATCAGGCAATGACCTTTCACCAAAATCTGTAAAAATAAAAAAAGTAAACATTAAAAACCCATATACTATTCTTGTGACTTTATATATAATGAAGTGGACCTACAGTAGATATATTTGTTCAACTTATCCTCAAAACACAAATTGCAAAACCATGTTGTAGTGCTTCTCATGATGAACCTCCATATTAGCTTCCTAGCTCGTAACGATTTCCATTGTATTAAGTGTGGTAGAATGCAAACTGCAACTTATTACAATTATTGTAATACTAATTGTCTTGCTCGGTGCATTCTTTCCAGAGCTCTTATGTTACTTTAACATCTATATACAATCTTAATGAGATGGGGTGAGATGAATGACCAAAGGCTCCAACTGCTTCTAATTGATATGTAGGCAAAAATATTGCTTGAAATTATGGATGAGTTGAGCCAATTTAATCAAAAAATCAAAAATAATGTTGATCATGCATGTAGCTTAGAGGCTGGAGCATTCATACTTGGAATCCATGATGATAAAAAAAGTTTTCATTCCGATAGTGATACTAAAGATATATTTTACTTAGTGGATAAGGAGACCATGCAATCCTAAATATTGATAGTAGAATAAGGAGGCCAAAAAGAGAAGTTGGAGTGAGGGTTTAATCTTAACATATGACAAAATAAAACTCTTTCCAATCTGAGCAATAGATAAGAGGGACAATCACCAACAACATCCATTTAGTACCCATCTACCCCATCCATCTATTTACCCCAATATATAGCACATCATGGGCCCCCCTCCTTGAAAAAATGTATTTTTTGTCCTTGCCTTAGCTTGCTATAATTCTCCATCTTAATTAATTAAGACCACTCTCACAACCTCTATATCTCATCTATCACCTCCAACCCATGACTAAGAATGAGGTTCTCTTTTCCATCAATCACTATTGTCTACACATTACCTATTTCAATTCTAGCCTAGTCAGTTACTCTACAACTATCATCACTTTCACTGCTTCACACCTCCAAGCCCATCTATCTCCAAGAAACCATTGGAAAAAGTAAGACCCTTTTTCTTACCATTCACTAGATTTCCCACATTATCCTTCCTTTATCCTCCTACAAAACATACTTAAAAAAGAAGAAAAGAGAAATATCCAAATCAATTACAGAAGCAAGCATAAAAACATGAATGGACATAATCACATAATAAGCTATCTTTATGTATCGATGATTGGCTACTTAACCGAGTTGGCTGCTCATCGTACAAAATAAGTAAAAACTACTTTGAACCCAGTTGTAACAAGCATGTGAAAAAGAAGCTAATCGTAAAAAAACTTTGGTAAAGTTGATTAACAGCTAATGCTTTGTCCAAGTTATGATGAGGCTCATGGGAATAAGTTCATAACTTTAAAAACAAGATATGGGTTGCTCTCGTATGCCAATTCTACACTATGATATCCGAAATCCCAAAAAAAAAAAAGCCAAGGAAGGGAAAAAGGTCAAAAACTATCAAAGTATAGCTTTTAAAAGAAATTAAATCAAAAGAAATGAAATAAAATGCATAATTTTTTTTTGCAATTGTACCGTGCAAAGAATCTAACAAATCAAGTGCCTCTACAGCACATGCACAGCATCATATTGCCTTCTTTCTCAATCACCCATCCCCTCCCTTTTTAAACCCTCGGGGAAAAAAAACCCCGATTCCTCTATTTTGGTTCCCATCATAAATATCCTTAGTTGAGCTCCTCTTTATAGTATTGGCCACAGTTCAACCTCTTGCCATAAGCCTAATTATGGTAAAGATAGAACATAGGGCAATGGATGATAAATTGGCAATAGACTGAACTTCATTTGATCAGCACTCATAATAAGGAAAAAATTAAGTGAATATTGAACAAAATGGTGGATATATACATACTTATTTGCGCACTACATACAGATGACTAAGGATATTAGTTATTCACATAAAGAGTTTGTACTTGCCAATTATGAATCACGTTTCCTTTGAATCTTTAATCATCAATTCCTCGGCCCCCCTCGTCCGGATGTATGTTGGTGGTAATTACTCTTGATGCTAACCATTAGAGAATGGATTTTCTAAAATCTCTGTAGAGAAAAATAGTTTGTTTTTTTATACTAGTTTCCTCTATTATTTTAAAAAAACTAAAAATCTAGTTCGAGAGAGAAGACTAAGTCCAATTATAATTCAACAATAGTCTTACCCAGTGTAGTCCACATCATGCAAGTAAAATTGTTAAAGAAGTAAAAACCAAGGCCAACCAAGACAAAAGCAAGTTCACTTATAATTCAACAATAATCCCACTCTTTGTCTACAAATACTGAAAGTGATGGTAAAAAAAATTTTGGAAGAGGGACCTTATGGTACCCAATGTAAATATGTGAACTAAACAAAATTGAAACAGAAGGGACTTAAAGGAAAGAATGATTGAAGACAAGAAGAAGGCTTGAACATACAACAACGTGAACCTTAACTTAATCAAAGCGGTTAATTAAAAGAGAGACAAGTACAAAAAGCATGAAAATAGAGAGAGCGAGAATGGAGAAGATGCAGACCAAGATGAAACAGTAAAATAGAGCCACATGTTTTGCTAACCCCAACCCAGGTATT
Source organism: Lophocereus schottii (assembly GCA_002740545.1). Classification (NCBI taxonomy): domain Eukaryota; kingdom Viridiplantae; phylum Streptophyta; class Magnoliopsida; order Caryophyllales; family Cactaceae; genus Lophocereus; species Lophocereus schottii. The sequence goes on from NCQV01059334.1 coordinate 29,953, forward strand.
TATTTGATCTGAGTACAACTTAATTAGAAGCTTTGGAATAATTAATGACTTAATTACAATGGAGATTGAAATTGCACTTTTAGGGGAGCAAGGACTGATGAAATAGCCCCCTAAAAAAAAGAAAAATAATGGGATCTAACAAACTAAAATCATACAAAATTCACAAATGAGACCAAATTTTACAAATTGGGCTCGTACCTTAAACATGATTGGCTTTCTCTAATTTCATTTGTACACAATTTCAAATTCTTCTCCTTTAATCTAGTGAGCAAAGATTAGATGAAGGCTTGAAAGGATAACAGGCAGTAATAATGAAGGAAATATAATTCTATTGACGCCCAAATAAATTCTATCATAATCCAACAAAAAGCTTTCAATTCCTTTTGATTACACCAATAAAAATAAAAATAAATTGAACTTAAAACAAAAAATCTTGGTAATGGCGAGCTTACAAATTGCCGGCATTAGTGCATGCACAATTAATAAATTGATGAGCACATTTTTGTGGTTTGAGTAGAAACCTTAGAGGTAGATTCCATGTAGGGTTCCCTCGATTTCCTTTACAATTAGCATAATTTCTTACACAATGAATGTTTTATCACCATCATTGTTTATCTACCTTCTGTTCTCACCTCTCGTAGCCCCATCCTTTCAACCTTTAACATGTATTTCTTCATCAACTTCTCGACCATATTGCCATCGGTAGCAACCCAAATTAGGCTCTACAAAGAGAAGTTAGAAAGAGAACTTAGGAGTTATGGAGGATATAAGGATCTAGGAGGTGTGGTTAGCCTATTATAGAGAGCATCACCTAGGAGTGGGAGGTTTTTTTAGGGGGTAAGAAAGAGATGGTTAAGGGAAAGTACTGTATCCCCAAGAGAGATACGTTGAATTGAGTGAGGAGTGAAATAAGGTGGTTAGTTTTCTTACAAATCTAACAATTTTGTTGTTAATCAACAAGTTCTCTTTTAAATTTAAATTTAATTTATTTTTAACAGTTGGGATTGATCCTATCATGAGATTTATGGTGATAAATTAAGCAAGCTCGTAAATTACTCTGGTATTGGTTAACCTGCTTGTCTTTTATTATAGTAATAGATTAACCCCAAATGATGAGATTTGATGAGTATGGGGTTGAAAGGAGATTGAAGGTTCATTCCCAAAGGATTTGAGCCTATAATCTACTTCTCAAAACCTTGATCTTTCCCTTTTCTTCATCTTCTTTGTAATCTTTTCTCCTCTTACTCTACTTTGGATTTGACAATATCAAGTTTCAATTCTCATCCAAGGAAGTGAGAATAAAGTTGATCAATGCTAATTGGAGGTAGACTAAAGATAGTATGAATGTCAATCATTCGAAAATCAACATCAAATGCCAACGGATTGGTGGGTAATTTTCTCTCTTTTCCCCGTTATTGCTTTTGTTAGATTCGATAATTAGTAATTATAGGATTGATTTTTTTTTTGTGGGTGATCTTTTGAGGAGAAATTTGGGAAGTTGTTATATGGCCATGTTGAGCCATTGTCCATGGCATGCCATTGACAGCCCCTTTTGATGTGTTCATGCGTTGTTTTCCTTGTTTACTTCATTTGATGTTAGATTAATAGTAGTTTATTTGCTTGTGATGCTCTTAGATTTCTGTTGCTAGTTTGCTTAGGAGTGCATTTTAGATTAGCAGTAGATTACTTAATTGATTGTAATACCCCTCTCACAATATGGTCACTACCCAAGTGAAGTCACCAACATCCCTAAGGATGATAACCCATTAGTTGAAGACTCTCAACATTTGATTAAAGAGGTACTTGGACTATTTGGTTGGTCGATTGAATAGTGTTGTAGCGCATTGGTGTATGATGACAAGTTGTGATCAGATATACCAAGTATCTTCCATCCTGTTGTAAGACCAAACTACAATAGCCCACACTTGGTTTACGTTGCAAGGCTTAAATGGAGCTCATGGCCTCATGTCAAGATATTTAAGTTATGCCTATTTAGTTGTTTAATGCTAAAGTAAATGATGATGTAAATAAGATGTTAAGGTGAAATATGCTTATAAATGATAAAGTTTACTAGTTTATTTGCTTATGATGAAATGCATATTTAAGTTATGCCTATTTGCTTATTCAGGTTCGAGCAATATAAATTAATTAGGTAAATAAGCCCTCAAATAGTTCACTAATTTAAGGAAGAAAATAAAACAAAACAAGGAAAAAAGGGGTAATAAAATCAACCACAAAAATCTAGAAAAAGAAAAAGAAAAAGGAAAAATAAGAGGATAAAATTCACAAAACACGTTTATTTTAGCAAAGAACATCTTGACCCCCTATTTTCTCTCTCTCCTCTCCTCCCCCCCAGCTAATGCCCTTCTAATGATCCATAACCCACCGTCGCATTGACCGTTGCAAGTTGCTTATAGTCTCCACTATTAGTCGCCATGAGCCGCTTGGCCACAACATCTACCTCCCTCCTCTTCCTGTTACCTGTTTCATTCAAATTTTCAAGGCAAAACCCAACAATCCTCGACTCACTTTCATTTCTTTTTAACAAATTCTCTCAAATTGTGAAGTTTACGTATTTATTTGGATTTATGTAGATGTTTAAGCATAAATTGCGGTATTGATTTTGTTTGATTGAGATTAAATGAAATGAGGGCTTGGAGTGTTGAATGGAAAGTTTAGGAATGCATTGGTCAGTAGTATTGAAGCTTCTTGTTCTTTCTCAAAAGTATGATTAAGTACTATCAGTTGAAAGATTACGTGGCTATTTTGGATTAAATATAGTGGTTCATAATTGATTGGAGTTGATTACATAAAAACTAGTTGAGGAGTTGTCCTTACTTACAAGCGCATAGGTGTTGTAGTTTGGCGAAGATATTGTTCCCACAGAGACCAAATCTAGTCTATTGAGTTTTGTCCTATAAAAGTGCTAAGCAAGCAAATTTCGATTGGGTGTTCGAATAACACTATAATCTAATTGAAAAATTCAATCATTTTAAGACAACTAGAGACTTGTTTCGCTTAGTAAAGCTGTGGATCAATGGAATACAACATGTACTTGATCTATATTTGGAGACTGAAATGGGTGCGATCGTATTTAGAATTCAATCTTTTCTTTTAAAAATAAATTGAATTGCCTAAACTAACCAATTGTCATTCTTTCAAATGTCCTTGTTTAGTCAAAGTTATGGATGTTTAATGGCTAAAGTTCCTCTTAATAAGCAAATCTTTCTTAAGTATCGCTAAGTCAAATCCTATCTTGTCAGTCAGACAGCAAGTGTCACCGTTTAGTCCTTCACTTAACCATTTAGAGTTAGCAAGTAAATTTGGCCAAAGTTCACTCATAACAATCTCACACACAAGATAGAATTCAACCAATTCTAGTTAAGAACAAGCACAACTAAACCAAAATTAGAAATTCCAACATCAATACTTAGCTGATAATCCCTAGATTGAGAAAACTACTCCCACATATTTGAAATAACAACAACTAAACAAAGCTTGAAAGAAGAAAACTTAGTACAATTGGATATCCTCCAAACGTTTTCCAACTTTACAAGGGCTCCAAAAACAGCAAGCACTTCTACATAACTTTCACTTTTAAACTCAAAACCAACTAAAAAACTAAAACAAAACTAAGAAAATGGAAAAGAATGGAAGAGATTAGTGAATAGGAGTTCTCTTTTTGCTATATATCTCATATATCTGTTGCAAAATGGCTCTATTTAAAGAAGACTGCGTTCAACCTCAGCCACACGGTGAAGGAAAAACGAAGAGACCTGCTGTTATGGACTCACCATGGATTGTAGTGAGCTCTGTCTCGACATTCTTCTGCTCTTTCTTCCTTTCACGGCCATGGTAACTTG
>NCQV01059340.1:0-10138 GCA_002740545.1 Lophocereus schottii
TACATATATGTCTACATATATGTACGTGTGTGTGTGTGTGCGTGTGCGTGTGTGTGTGCGTGTGTGTATATATATTGCTTCTATTTGCTTTTCATTTCGATTTGTTCAAGTAATTGCAGTTATTTCATGGGAATTCACATGGGTGTTTTTTTTTTTAATCCTTTTTATCATTTCAAGTAACTTTACTTATTGAAGTGCATTATTAGTTAATCAGTCATCTGACAGTGAAAGGAGAGTATTTAATTTGATGACCGACTTTTGGGTACGTGCAGTATGACTTTTCTGGTAGAAAAGATCTGGTCAAGTTTGTCAAATTAGTTGGGGAAGCTGGGCTTTATGTTCATCTTCGGATTGGACCTTATGTTTGTGCTGAATGGAATTATGGGTAATATACTATTAATGCTTCCCTTTTTCACTTTCTAGTTATCTGTTTAATTACCATTGAAGATATAAGTAATGGTAATTGTTTGGAAAAAGTATGATGATTTGAGAATATTATTTTGGTAAATGCAGTGGGTTTCCTCTCTGGCTGCATTTCATTCCAGGAATTCAATTTCGGACTGATAATGAGCCATTCAAGGTGCCGAATGTTTGCCGTTGTTGTTGCTGGAAGTATTGTCTCAAGAATATATGAAAATGTTTCTGAGCAATTTGATTGACAATTTTCCTCCTTTCTCATTCAACCGTGTTACAGGCAGAGATGCAACGATTCACGGCCTTGATTGTGGATATGATGAAAAAGAATGGCCTATATGCCTCACAAGGAGGACCCATAATTCTATCTCAGGTAAGTTTCATTGCTCTCTAAGATCATTATTGTCTGATATTTGGTGGATGGCCATAGATAATGTATTTAACTATAATGTTTCTGCTTTGACTAGAGGTACTATTGTTGACATTGGTCAATAAGAGGCATCTGTTGTAAGAGTACTTTCTTTTATTTTAATAAAACTGGCAGATTGAAAATGGGTATGGGAATTCTTCTCACTAATTTTCTTTCTGTTTACTTTGTTTTTGGATGTTGTCATATGATTGTCTCTGGCTTACCTTGCAAGGTAGTACCAGACATATAATTTTTATTAGATGTTGCGATTGGTGAAAATAAGGGGTCTTGAGGATTTTTAAAAAAAATAAAAAAAGAGACGTGTGTCTCTTGCTCCATATAATTTTACCTTTTTCGGGGGGTGGGGTGGGGTGGGATTTTCTCTATATGGAATGGTAGCAAATCTTTGGTGGTTGAGCTGATATCATATGTTTAATGACAATCTTGTTCTTGCTTTGACAAATAGAAGTCTTCATGACATGGGTCAATCATTGTTGCTTGTTGTATGGACATTAAAGGTAGATACATTGTTAAGAATGGATATGGGTATTACTCCTTGATGATGACCATTGGCAAAGTCAGATGCCAGGCTTTTAGGGCTTGCACCAAAGAGTTGGGCTCCCCCCATTATTCCCCCCGCCCCCAACAAAAAGAAAGCGAAATAAAGAAACAGAGACAAACACCCCAATCTAAATTATGAATGATAACAAATCTTTGGTAGTTGAGCAGAGGTGAGATAATTTATTGTGGACATGTTCTGGCTTTGACTAGTGTCTTCATAACATGGTACAACGACGGCTATGTTCTTCATGAATCCTAAGGGAGATTTTTATTGTGGATGGCAGGTTGAAAATGAATATGGTAATATTGATAGTGCATATGGGTCAGCTGCAAAATCTTACATAAAGTGGGCAGCTAACATGGCTGTGTCTTTGGATACTGGGGTTCCATGGGTGATGTGTCAGCAGCCAGATGCTCCTGATCCCATTGTGAGTCAGAAATCTCTCATTTTTCTCCCTTAACTAGGGATGTGATCTGAAAATGCTACAAAGTTTTTGATGGGATCAAGGAAGCTTCTGTCTTGCTGGGAATTGATGACAACTTATTGTAAACTCCTGCAGATCAACACATGCAATGGATTCTACTGTGACCAATTTACTCCAAACTCCAATGAAAAGCCAAAGATATGGACTGAAAATTGGAGTGGATGGTGAGCCCAGAGTTGTTTTTTTGAACTATTTTTCTTGGAGTGTTTGCTATCACTTGTTGGTTTTGATAATGTCCCCCAAAAAAAAGATTGTTTAAATATTTTCCAGAAATTCTGTGCCAATGATTATAGGATCACAGTACCCCTTGCTAGCATGGATTGGACTGCTATGATAATGACCAACTTTAAAATGCAGGATTTAAATTTTCTCTTCTATTATCTATTAAAACAACCAAATTACTATTTTCCTAACCCTGATCTTGTCTATGGTGCAAGGTTTACGTCTTATGGAAATCCAGTACCTTACAGACCTGTGGAAGACCTGGCTTTTGGTGTTGCACGCTTTTACCAGCGAGGGGGAGCGATGCAAAACTATTACATGGTAGTACATTTTTTATTGGTGGTCTGTTCTGCTGCTGCTTAGCTCTAAACATGATTGAAACCAGCACTACATTCAACTCTAATTTTTGTGACTCATCTGTTCCAACCAGTACCATGGTGGAACCAACTTTGATCGCAGCTCCGGTGGACCTTTCATTACTACAACTTATGATTATGATGCTCCAATTGATGAGTATGGTATGGACCCTGTCCATTTTCAGCAACTTATACTAAAGTTGATCCATTTCACTTCAATTCAATATGACTGCTAATCTTAATGTCGTTGCAAAGTTATGCGTTTTGATTGATCAGTTATTGTCGTATTTTTCATCCCTTTGTATTCTATTGTGGCCAGGCATTGTCAGACAACCAAAATGGGGTCATCTAAAAGACGTTCACAATGCTATAAAGCTCTGTGAAGCAGCGATGATGGCAACTGATCCCTCCTATACTTTTCCAGGTCCAAATTTAGAGGTAAGCTCCTAAATCACTGATTTCGTAGCTACTTTTGTGTTCAACTTTTCTATCATTATGTTGTGCTGGAGCTCTATAAGCCTTTGATGTTTAAATATTGGATCATAAATGTGTTTCATTGCACATAACAGCACAAAACAATCAGACTTGCAGGCATCCACATAAGACTGCAAAGACCCGGTTGGGGGGGGGGCGGATAGTGCTTCAATTTCAATTAGCATGTTATGCTTTTCAAGAAACATTGTGGATTGTCCCTTCCTGCCAAACCCAGCTACTTGGTATTGTGTCCTTTTCTGTTAGCGTTAATCTGGCTCAGAGCATTCAACAAACGATTTGCGCGTACTGTTTCAGCATTGCCAATGGATTTGATGCAGTCATATGTTACTTTTTACCAATGATGTCTTTGCAAGTTCAAAAGGCTTCTTAGTAATAGGAGTTTTCCTCTTTTTTCTCTCTTCTTCAGGTGGCAACATACAAAACAGACTCAGGTTTATGTGCTGCTTTTCTGGCTAATGTTCACCCACAATCTGATAAAACCATCAGCTTTAATGGAAACTCATACCAGATGCCTGCATGGTCTGTGAGCATTTTGCCTGATTGCAAGAATGTGGTGCTTAACACTGCAAAGGTTTGTTTTCTTTTTTGTCTGTAAGCATCTGATCAGGACTTCATTTGTCAGTGATAGAATGTATTTCACTGTCAGAATATCCCGGACTGCTTTGCATATTGTTAGTGAGTTCCATTGTCTTGATGATGCAAGTACATATAGCTTATTCAGAGGTAGTCTAGAGTTTGTTGTTGATAACCTCTCACTCATATAAATCCCCCGCTCCAGAGGGTTTTTGGATGATAAAAGGGATTTGGCTCATCCTTTATGAACCAACAGAGTAAAGTCTTACTGATACATGCTGTGTTACAAATTCCTTAAACAATCTGCCAGATAAATTGTTTACGTAGGCCATGTTCTTTTCGTTGTTAAATCTAAATTTACCAACCTCAACCAATTTCAACCCACATCAACCCACTTCACGAACTTCAATAAAAAATACTAGCTTCAACCCATTTCAAGCCACTTCAATCAACTTCAACTCACTTCCCACTATTTTAACCAACTTTCTACCCATTGTACCCCCCCCAAAAAAATCAACTCATTTCAATCCACTTCAACCTACTTCAATCCACTTCAACAAAAAAATACCAACTTCAACCTACTTCAACCCACTTCTACCAATCTCAACCAGTTTCACCCATTTACCAACCTATATTTCTCAACAAAAAGAACAGGTAATATTGTAATATGTTAATTGGAGAATAAGAGCACTGTATTAGGCGCTTTATTGTAAAAAAAATTATTGAGCAGCAAAGGTCTATTTTGGCAGTTCATCATTTTATGAGAGCTCTGGACCTGACTGTATGATGCACTGAATTGCTTACGGGGTTTTCGGTTCGGTTTTTGGGACTGGAACTTGATATTTATATTCCCGTATTTCGTGTATGCCTGGGATTTGAACGGAACCATATATAAGACTTGTTACCTGGATGTATCAAGGTCCCTAGAAAACTATGTCATTTAATTCCCTGCATCTAAGAGATCTCAAGTCCCATAGCCCCTAAGAATCAGCCTTTAACATTAAAGCATATGTAAAAATAAAAATTCCCAACACCATCTCAATGAACCAAACTCTCTCACCAATGGCACCAACCTAAGAAGCACGCACAGATACACGACACGGATATGATAGGACACTCACACACAGGCACGTGACTCTTCAGACAAAAAGGGATACGACATGTATAGCAGAAACATAGTGATGAGAAAATATTTATTTTATGAGCTGTGTTTTATTTTATGTTTTTAGCCTTGTAGAAGGTCGTGGTTTGGATAGGAGCAATAGTAAATTGTCATATTGTGTGCATCCTGCAACAATCAATAACGAAATGTCATATTGTGTGCATCCTACAGCAACAATCAATAACAAAATCCAATTTTTTGGGGACTGTATATATGTTTTTACTGTGTGAGAGTGTCCAAGGAGTGCCCAAGAATGTCAGTGTCTGACATGTGTCGAACACGGAGCATAAGCCACGGAGAACCCCCGTGCTTCTTGGGTGCCAACCCCCTGGACCATGGCATAGCAGCTGTAGTTAGCACTCGGTCCTGATGTTGTGAGCCATGGATTCAAAATGTGGCCGAACAGCGACGAAACGGCTATGTTGGAAAGATTTTGGAGCTCGTCAAACCGCATTTCCATGCCGCAATATGGAACGCGATTGCCGTATTAGAGCGATTCTGCCGTACCGCTACCGAAATCAAAATCGCGACCGGAACCGTATTTTGAATCCTTGGTGTGGGCATACAACTAGGAGTGCTGATTTTGTGGGCATAGACGTTGGAGGCTTCGCAGGAAATCCTGGGTTCCTTAACAGTGGTAGCAACTGTGACTGTTGGAAGACGGCACAGCTTTGAGGGATTGGACATTTATATTTATGGCTGACATGGTTCATTTCTGATGAAGGAATTTGGCTGATTGGGAGGATACAATCCCACCATGTCTCTGCTGCTGCTACAAACCAGCACAGAATGGGGAGAAATGGTGGATATGTTAAGAGATGATCTAGCTTCTCCTTCTCTCCTTGCTTTGTCTTTTTTCCCTCCTTGTTTGTCGGGGTAAATTTTCTGGAGTTAATATCATATGAAATGTGTGTAGTATTAAACCATATGTTACTGTTGATTAAATTAAACATTAAATAATAAATACGACCTTAGCTTACCAAACAGCAAGAATTATATATTGATTCCATTTTTGACTGACCTAAACACATAAATATCAACTATCAAGAATCAAATCCCATCCCTATCCCTCAGGTCTTATTCGTAATTCCATCTTGTTTGACTACTGGTGAATTGTTAAATATTTTATATCAATTGAGCCATAAACAAATGAGTCAAGTATAAAAGCTCAAATGAGGCTCTAACCCAAAACTAATTGGTAATGGTTAGAGTAACTTGCAAGCTTATATATGCTCAAAACCTTTAATTTTATCAATGTTGGACAAACCCCACTTTCACAACTCCAACATGGCCCCTTATGTGCAGGCTACTAACAAGGCTCAACACGTGTACACAATTTTAAATTTAACAGGGACGATGACAAATCAAGATTGAGTAACCTGCTCTTATACCATGTTAAATTTTTATATCAGTTGCACCTTAAACAAATTAGTCATGTCTGTGAGCTTAAATGAGGCTCCAACCCAAAACCAATTAGCAATAGGTGGAGTAACTCACAAGCTTATATACATACTTAAATCCTTTAATTTCTTATCAATGTAGGACAAACCCCACCATCACAACTCCAACATGAATCAAACAAGGTCTAATTGACAACTTGTAGCCTAATAAAACCTGACTTATTTGTTCTTTATCAAAAAAAGAAAGGCAGAAAGTGTTTCTATTTTGTTATATTTTTCACCCTGCATATTGCTTGCTTAATTTGTAGTAGCACCCATAATTATAAAGCAAAATATGATAGCTAACAGATAGCTTTCATGTGTCAGATAAATTCTGTGTCAACGCTTCCAAAATTCATCCCACGGACATTAAAATACAATGTTGATACTTCAGGGGGACTTGAGCTTGCTTGGTCTTCGTTCATTGAACCAGTGGGCATGTCAAAGAGCAGTGCCTCTGTGAAACACGGCTTGCTGGAACAAATAAATACCACAGCTGACAAAAGTGATTACCTGTGGTATTCAATAAGGTGTGTTATTTTTGCCCCCCCCCCTAAAGTAATGGGAGTGATTCTTGAGATATTTTTTAGGGAAGAAAAAGGGTGAAGAACAGATTATCATAGAGATTGTACAGGATACGACAGGAAACTAGTGCTGACAAAACTTTATCCGAACCAAATACAAAATCTGTCCTATGTGGATAAATTTGTAATTGATCAAGAAAGCTTATCCTTGTTTACAATGGTTATAAGATGATGTATATCTTTGGAGGGTCAAGGTTTCGTGAATATGTTTTGGGGCTGAATCTTTTGAGTTTTTAAGGGTTAATATCTATCAAAAGGATGAAGAAAGGGAATGAAAGGGGATTGAGAAGAACAATAACTTACACCAAGACAAGATTAAGACAAACACTAGCTAAATTGGATAGTTCAAGAGCTCCCTTGTGATACAGCTTCAGCACCACACAACATTACCCTTGAGCTTTCTTCTTAATCCTTGTAAGATACATAAACACCACTTAGAAAGAGAAAGAAGACCTAAGAGGGAACCATTTTGGCAAGTCAAACCAAAGATACAGCAAGTAGGGATTTAAAACACAAGAAAATCCACTCGTGCCGTTGAGTTCAACTCAACTAATTTTCATTCATAATCACAAGCTGTATCTTGCAACCTAAGGGCCTTCCCTTATATATGGGAGCTCTAGACTAACTGTTACAAACAAGGAAACAACTAAAATACAATTGGGAGACAATAACGCAAACTATTGCAAAAGGTGATAGTGGCATCTTGTTGTCCCTTCCTAGTCACATGACCCAGAATTCATACCACTATATCTTCCAAAATACTTACTCAAATAAACTCCAACAAGATTCATTGGAAATATTCTGAAGCTCTCTTCCTGATGACTAGGTTTTTGACCCCTCAAGCCTAGCTGTTAGAGAGGAATGGCCGGAGAAAGTGAAGTGCTTCCTGCTGGGTCAGTATGGTACTGCTTTTGAGTTCTGTCTCCTTTTTGCATCTGAGCACCTACCGTAGCTTGGATTTCTCATCATGGCCTCAAAGTTAACTCATTGAAAATTCAAATTTTCAAATTTTCAGGCTCCTAAACCATCATTTAGCTTGGGTAACCAAGCTTAGAAAACCGGGTACTGAAAACCACAATTGAGCTGCTTTTGACACCTTGATTTTGGATGGCCTTTTGTCTGAGCAAGTGAATCCCTACTGACTTTCAACTTATTTTATTGGAAATACGACTTCTTAATCTTTGATTAGACATATGATACATCCAATTTGAAGCCCATTTACCTGCTGAATTAGCTCAAAGAAAAAGGCTTCATGTCCCGACAAACTGTCACCTTCACAAAGTTTGATCCAACGTTGGCTGCTTGGATCTGTTTGGTCTCTCAACCAAAATGAGTGATTCCACTTTTGAAAGTTGCTTTACAATGTTGCCTTTTACATGGGAAAACTCCAGCCACAGCTCCATTGTGATCGTCCTCTACTGTGGCCAATTGTGAACTGGTCTGCTGCAGCATCTTTCTGGGCAGGTTGGATGTTCTTGCTTCTCCCTCTATCCAGTGACTGAATCAGCTCTAACTAAATTACGTGAATGTAAACTAGACTCTCTAAGCTTTCGCATGACACTTCTTCGGTACAAAATGGAGCACAAAAACATAGAGAAATAACCAAAAGAAATAGAGCTACTGGACTTCCGGATAGAGGCAACACTTTGGCTTGTAAGCCTTATCTTGGACACTACGATATGACTTAGCTTGGGATGATTGACATGACCCAAGAGATGCCTTCATTATCTTAACAAAAAGTTAACTTCTTAAGTGCACTTTAGATTAGGATGTTGAGCTGCACAAAACTGGGCACAAACTGAACTAGCTTGGGTAGATTTCAAGCTTGGTTCTCATTTTCCCCTTGAAATTCTCTTGATCACCATTTGTAAAATCCCTTTAGAAAATGACATTTTGAAGTTCAAATAAAACTCCATAAAATGCCTTTTATCATGAACTCAAATAATGAAGCCAGAAGACGGGGCTGCCAAGCATCGGTTTGGACTAGATTTACCTCCATGCAAAAGGTTGTTGGAAGATGGCCTTGGGACCCATGTGTAAGTAAAGATTTCTCCTATTTGTATTCGGCTTTTGTCCGGACTCAAACTTAGCCTTGGCCGATATGTCTGGACTGGAATATACCAACTATTAGACAGAAATTTTGTTGAAATTTTGCATAGTCCAATTTGTCCAACTTAGATTAAGCTAGACCCATGCATTGCCTTTAAGAAAGACTAAACCATACAAAGTATGAGTTGACTCAGAATTGAGCTGAGCAGTCCAGTTTTTAGCCTTGAAGGTATGCTTGGGCGGTCGGCCTCATTCGTCAATCTTTGCTTAATTCATACATTAAATTGATTTCAAAATATTTAAAACATCAACCTTTTTATGCTTTGCAGCACTGTCATGAAAGGTGATGAGCCATTCCTTCAAAATGGATCCCAACCTGTTCTTCATGTTGAATCTCTTGGGCATGGCCTTCATGCTTTCATCAATGGGAAGCTAGCAGGTAATAAGATATTTACTGCTTCAGCACGAGCACGACTCCTAGTAAGAAATGCATTGCTGTTGTCATGAAACATGATGTGCCTCAAAATCTAAATTTGTAAGAAAAAGGCAATAGTGAACTCTGACATAAGTTCAATTAGTAATAATGCTGGACTTCTAGGTAATCCTTGTGCTTGTTGATGATCTCTTCATAACACTACTCCATTCTCGAGCTACTGCAGCTTCCAAGTTTGCGGTCAGTGGGAATCATAAAATTTCAGTCGATATTCCTGTAATGTTGCAAACAAGCAGCAATACTATTGATCTTTTGAGCTTGACTGTGGGACTTCAGGTTGGTATTCACAGTGTACTTTGGTCAGAATTCATCTTTATTAGAAAATTTTGTTATGGTTGAACAATTTCTGAAAAATTGAGCCATCAACACATGAATCTGTAGAACTATGGGGCATTCTTTGACACATGGGGTGCAGGAGTTACTGGTCCAGTGTTGCTAAAAAGCTCTGGTAAAGGCCAAAGTGTTGATCTCTCTTCACAATTGTGGACATATCAGGTCTGTCTTCGCTTGAACTGTTGTCTGCTTCTTATCACCGTGAAAGGCTGGTCTATTTTGATATTGAAGTAACAAGGCACAATATCCACCGTGTAGATGGTGGAAAGTGTTCACTTGATCCTTCCAAAAACTGACCTGCCCCAAAACCGAATCTCCTCCGACTCCCCCCCCTTTCCCCAGCACCCAAACAACGGCCTTGGACACGACTTCTTCCTTCTCCTTTCAAACTGAACCTGCAATGACGCTGAAATCAGTCTCTTGTACCCATTGACGGTACGGGGTACTCTTTTTGGTTGCTAAAAACGCTAGCGGCGCCATTTGGTGCTGATTTTTGGAATTACGGACATACCAAGTCTGCGCCTTTGGTATGTACCTATATACATACATACATACATACATAC
>NCQV01059344.1:549-12867 GCA_002740545.1 Lophocereus schottii
CAATGTTAATTAGTTGACTAGAGTTTGTACGGTCATAAAAGCCCTCATCTAGAAGGACTACCCTACATGCTCGTAGGATTTGTAGAACGAGACTATTTGCACTATGAGGCTAAACCTTTCTACTTAACTACTTCATCCTAGCCAATATAAACCAAACAACACAGCTTACCCACTTGGTAACCATCTAAAATCCCTTTTTCAGAGAATACGCTCACTCTTATAGACCTCAAGTTCTTTCTCGTTCAAACATACATCGTAAGTGGGTTACGAAAGGTGCCAAGCGAACTCAAGAAATTTCATTCAACATATATTACAAGTCGTATTGAAAAACACTAAGGGAACACTTGAACTTTCAAGAAGCCACTAGCAAATTATTTTTCAAGATGCTCATTAGGAGACAAAAGCTGAATTTAAGCTCGCACAATGAATCATAGACCAACTGCACTGAAATGTAGTCGGTAATGGTTTCTTCGAAAAGCTTTTGCTTCGTTAGAAGATTTGTCAATATCATAAGAAGATTTGCCAATATCAAAATACTAAAGAGAGGATTTGCTAATATCAAAATACTCTAGTAAGAGGAATGGATAGAAACCAGTGAGTTTCTTAACCATCCATGAACCAAGAAAGGTAAGGCCACTCAACAAATATCTCAGGTTTTAAACTGAGGAGACATGGACACAAACTCTTGATCTAAATAATTAGCTTTCGTATTTTATACACAACCTTAAGTCTAATCACTTGTTCTCCTTCTTTGATGTTGTATATTTCATTAGAGTGGTTCTACTAACCCATCTAACATGTCCATGCTAAGCCTCTAAACAACTCATATACCATCATCTCTATCGTCGAACCAATCTGCTGGGCATTAGTATTCTAAAGTCCTACTAAACTGTCTAGATAATCAATGAACTTCAGTTCTGGATAATGAATTCAGCATAAAAGATCCTATGTCATTTCATTTTGGGCACACAACCAATATTTTGGGTCCCCTCACATCTTATTTTGTCTAGTTTCACCATTTTCAAGACAAGGTATCAATGCATTCCACTAAAGACTAACTTTATAGCAAATCAAGCTCACTTTATCTAAGTGCTCGATGTAGCATCGCCACAAGATGAACTGTATCTCTAACTCTATACTCCTCCCTCATACTACTCTAGCGTGCTACACAATCATCACTAATACAGTTAACACTGAGGGTGGGCAATACGTCAGGTACCCATCAGGTGAAGCAAATTGGCCCATTTAAATGGGGTCAATTAAGGTTGGCTTAATAATCCATCGAGTCAATACTGGGCAAATGCATTAAAACATATTAATGAATCGGGTTGAATAAACCCATTAACAGTCCTTTTAGTAACCCAATACTTTTCAACCTACTTGGCACATTAATTTACATACTATAATTAGGTAAACTTACTATCAGTGCTATATATGTACAATAATTATTATATAGAATTTTTTAGTGCAAACTTTTTGTATTTTAAAATGGATCAAAAGCAGGTGCGCCGACTTCACCCACTTATTTTTATAAAAATCCTAACCCAACCCACGCTGCTAACAAACCTACTATAACTCAACCTAAGCCACTTTATGAATAGATCAACCCTAACCCGATCCAACCTGGTCCGCTGCCCACTCCTAGTTGGCACCCAGAGATGAAGATGTACATGAATACAACTCACAAACCATATTCAATTATGCTACATTCCCAAAATTAGTTGAGCTTAGCATATTTACTAAACACTTACAGGAGGTTCAAGACAAGTCACTAGCCTAGCTATTAACCTTCATGGAGCACCAGATGACTAGTCATGCAACCTTGATATACATTATCCAATCACATAGTAACACCAAATTTAATTGAATGTTCAAAAATACTATTAATAAAGGAAGCAAAAAACTCCCACACATCCTACAGCTACTTATATAGGCATGGAAATTCATTTCAATTTTTGTAATTACTACTAATTTGGTTGGAGAAGCTAAGAACTGCCCAGCTTGGCTATCAATTGATGACTTAGAACTTGGTCAGCATATAATTTAGATCAGTTATACCTCTAATTAAACCTTGGTCTCCTAGTATTCTCATTGTATCTTGACTGCCAACGCTGGCCACCCGGGACATCATGATCCCAGCAACCCAGAATAGGGCTCACTACGTCATGCTTACTCTGTCCTTATCTCCTCTAGCTTTAGTGCAATTCAACTATAATTGGACCAAGGGAACCAAGCACAATGAGCACTTAGCTAGCCTTATGTCACTATCAGTGAATCAAACCACTAAAAGTGGGGCCAGAGGTCGCGGTTCAAGACTGTGGATTGCGATTCAACAGAGTTAGGGTTCATCTTACAGGGACACTTTTTCCTTCCTCTTTGCGCTGCACCTTCTCCTCTACCAGTCACTGCTCCACTCATCATCAAGATGGCGTTTCTCCCTTTTTTCCTCTTTGCGTAATGAATCTCACTCAGCCTCAACTGTTCAATTCTTAAATGGGTCTCTTCCATTCAGTTAATATTTGGCACGGACAACCCTTTCTATCTCCAAACCCTAGGTGGCAAAAACCCTAGGCTTGTGGGAGTTTTTGCTTCCAAATTCTAATATTGTGATAGTGTGGATCATAGTTTCACATCGTGTAGACGTTAGGCTATCAATTCGTTTGATTTTGTTCCTTGTTCGCTCTTCCCTATCGACGAGGTTTAGGGTTTTCTTTAGATTTGTTACTATAAACCCTAATTTGCTAGTAAGAATGTTTCGGGGGGGGATCAATGGCGACAGGTTTAGGGGATGTGTGGAAGAAACTTAAGTTGACAGAGGAGGATGAGACGGTGGTTGTCTGTGAAGAGGAGACATCAGAGGAAAGAGCATAACAAATTGCACTTTGTGTGTGAGGGAAGCTTCTTACAGAGAACTACTTTAATATTAGAACCATCAAATCCGTTCTTAAGAACATATGGAAACCCTCAAAGGGGGTAGTTGTCAAAGAGCTCGACAAGAATCTATTTTCTTTCTAGTTCTTTTCATTGGCAGATAAGAACTTTGTTCTTAATGACAGTCCATGGTATTTTGATGGCCATATTCTACTGCTCAAAGAGATCACAGGACTCGAACAACTTTTAGAGGTACAATTTTCGATAGTAAGTGTAACACCCGTGTTCTTTATTTTTATTTTACATTGACTGTTTTGCCTTTTGACTTTATAAAATCATATTTTAGTAACGATATGAGTTAATTTATTATCGATGTGCTTATGTAAGCGATAATTTTATTAAAAAGAATATTATCATTGCTATTACTATTATTATTTGTCTTAAAACTTTTTTGATGATTTCTAATAAACATTCATAAGGATTATTATCGGGTACTAAGTCGAGTAGAATATCGACTATGATTACATAGTCAACCTTAGAATTAGTTCGAGGTTTATTAAATCAAAACCTTGACTTACTTGGGAACGAATGATCGACAAAAGATCGTATTATCGATTTGGGTTTAGAGTATGAAGTACGAGATTAGACTAGCGGTGTTAATTGTTGGGCAAGCTTGGAAAACAAAAAAACAAAAAGGAGAGAAGCAAGGGGCATTTTCGTCAAACCATTGGCCCCTTTTCTTCCAGCTTTGGCGTGCAACCCCCCTGAACCCCCATTCTCTCTCCCTCTGCTCTTCATCTTTTTTCTCAGCTCATCTCCTCCGTACACGCGCCTTAAGCACTAGAAATCTACAAAAATTTGGCCACACCCAACTTGTTTTGGCCCTCATTCAACCTTCCCCAGAAGCAAACTAACCTTTGGTGTGAATCTGGGCAGAAATTAGAACGAAATCGCCGCATTTTTTGTGGATTTGGGCACTAAATCAAAGGCCCAAACACGTGTTAAAGCTTGCTCATGCAATCTTCTATCTAATTGCTTCAAATCCTCTATAAATTGGGAGTAAATTCACAGCCTCAAGCGTCCCCCACAAGTTCAAGTCAGTGAGCGAACATTTCAGGCGAAGTTGTGGTTTTGGGTGTAGTTGGAGCAGGTTCATGTGGATTTAGGCGAGATTGTAGCCAGGAGTTGGAAATCCGGGTCTTGAAGCACCTAAAGTTGAGCGCAAAGTCCTTTAAACGAATCCCTAGCTTGGGATCGAAGTGAGTCTTTCTCACCTTCTAAATTATTAGTAATTTCGAACGAATTTTACTGATTTTAGTTAATGCATGTCTGAATCTAAGTTATACCCTAGGTTGCTAACTGGGTGGCTGAGGTATTTGTAGAGCAAGTAGAGTTTCGGGATTATATGATTAGCAAATTGGGCACCCTGCGAGCAAAGAATGTTTTAAATCAATGCATGTTAAGTTAGTTAATTCATGTTTGAGAATGACCTTGAAACAACCTAAGAATGCTTTAAACCGATGCATGCTAATGTGGTTAGTTCATGCTTGAAATGACCTTGAAACGACCTAATAACCTTGGTTAAATTAAAATAGACTGGAAAGCCTTAATGTGACTAGATTATGCATTTGAAAATAACATGAATTGGACATGCTTTTCCCTAATTGTGAATTATGAATACAAAACTAGTTTCATGCCTTGTTAGTTCAGTTCGGTCTGCTGAGGGCCTTATTTAAGCTAATGATATATATGTTCATATATGTCGTAATGCGTCACGGGATGGGTGCTGCTTGCTCGGAAAGTTAATATGTCGCTATTACACACTTCATTATGATCTTTGTGATAAAGTGCAATGATTAAAAAATTGAAACTGAGCTGATAGTTGGATGGCTTGAGGTTGAATTAATGAGAGTTTTTGAGGTTCTTTGTGGTCGGTGTTGTGTGAGGAGGGAGCGTGGGTTGTGATTGACCGCAAGTGTGTGGATTAATAGGCCATGTGTGGCATATTCTGCCAAGTTAAATTATGAAGTGTTTGAATATGTTACGTGTGAACCCGTCCCCTTCATGTCATTAAGCTTTATCATGTGTGTGAGTGTGAAATTTTGAAAAACAAGGCTTTTCGTGGTTAAAAAAGAAAAAGCAGCCATACCTATTAGCGAATGATGGCCTATTTTTAGCTATACAAATGCAGTTTTAAGGCTTAATGAATTTTAAAAAGGAGTGCATCACATGATAATTGATATCACTGTAAGAGACAGCAAACTTATTAGCTGTTGTGGCCATACGCTTTAAATTGGCTAAGATATCCTGCTTAGGGACAATACAATGGGAGTGAACTTGCTAAAAGAGGGGAATCTCCAGCCTAGGGAGTAGTCCCAGTAGTAGGAAACCCTAAAAGACCCTGATGAGGCTATAGGTCCAATTGTGTAGCCACCCCAGGAGCAAGAGCTTAGTTTGAGCGATAATCTCCTTAGGGGTTGAGAACAGATCTCACCCAAGCAGCACATTATGATGCTCTTATACTCAGAGTATTTTGCTAATAAGTAAGAAAAGCAGTTGACATTTCACCATTCTATGTATTTCAGGGAAAAGAAAGATTTTATAGGCCATTAAGACTGAATGTTGGGAGTAAATTCACAGCCTCAGGCACCCCCCACAAGTTCAAATCAGTGAGTGAATGTTTAGAGTGAATTTGGGGTTCGAATTGTGTGATTTAGGCATGGTTGGAGCAAATTCGCATGGGTTTAGGCGAGGTTGCAGCAAGGAGTCGAAAATCCAGGTCTTCAAGCACCTAAAGTCAAGCTCAAAGCCCTTCGAACGAATCCCTAGCTTGGAATCGAAGTGTGTGTTTCTCGCCTCCTAAATTATTACTAATTTCCTATGAATTAATAATTTTAGTTGATGCATGTCTAAATCTGAGTAACTGATCAGTATTTGAGGAATTTAAAATGGAAATTGGGTAATTATAATGATGATGCTGATTTCGGGATTCTTGCATGTTGAGTTGAAGCGTAGTCTAGTAATCGATTAATTTGAAGAATTGTGAAACAAGCGAAGCTATGCTAGTAGTTGTTGTTAGTTCAGTTTTGGTGTGCCTAAAATCTATTTAGAAGGTCGTATGTGAACGTCATACCCTGCGTTGCTGACCAAGTGGTTGAGGTATTCGTAGAGCAAGTAGAGTTTCGCGATTATATGACTAATAAATTAGGCACCCTGTGTGTAAAGAATGCTTTGAATCAATGCATGTTAAATTAGTTAATTCTTGTTTGAGAATGGCCTTGGAACAACCTAAGAATGCTTTCAATCGGTGCATGCTAATTTTGTTAGTTCATGCTTGAAATAACCATGAAACGACCTAATAGCCTTAGTTAAATTAAAATAGACTCGAAAGCTTTAATGTGACTAGATTATACTTTTGAAAATAACATGAATTGGACATGTTTTCTCTTATTGTGAATTATGAATAAAAAACTAGTTTCATGCCCTATTTGTTCTGTTCGATCCACAGAGGGCCTTATTTAAGCTAATGATATATAGATTCATATATGTGGTAATGTGTCGCTGGATGCGTGCTGCTCGCTCGATGATAAGTTAATATGTCGCTATTACACATTTCATTATGACCTTTGTGATCAAATGCTATGATTGCGAAATTTAAACCATGTTGGTAGTTGGATAGCTTGAGGTTGAACTCCTGATAGTTTTTGAGGTTTTTTGTGGTCAGTGTTGTCTGAGGAGGGAGCCTAGGTTGTGATTGATCGTGATCATGTGGATTGCGAGGCCATGTATGGCTTATTTTGCCAACCCCTTCCCTTCATGTCATTAAGCTTTATGATGTTGAAAATAAAAGTAACGACACCTATTAGCGAATGATGGCCTATTTTTAGCTATACGAATGCAGTTTTGAGGCTTAAAGAATTTAAAAAGGAGTGCATTGCTTGATAATTGATTTCGCTACAAGAGACAGCTAACTCATTAGCTGCCATAGCCATACGCTTTAAATTGGCTAAGATGTCATGCTTAGTGACAATAAGATAGGAGTGAACCTGCTAGAACGGAGAAATCCCTAGCCTAGGGAGTAGTCGCAGTAGTGGGAAAGCCTAGAAGACCCTAAAGACAGTGTAGGTCCAATCATGTAACCATCCCGTGAGTATGAGCTTAGCGTGAGCGATAGTATCACTGGGTGTTGAGAATAGATCTCACCCAACAAGCACATTATGATGATCTTATGCCCTTAGTATTTTATTAATAAGTAAGAAAAGTAGTTGGCATTTTGACGTTTTAAATATTTCAGGAAAAAGAAAGATTTTAAGGGCCATTAAGAGGTCAGTTCGAATAAGATTCGAAAAGCTTATAAGGGTTATTAGAGGACCAATACGAAAGAGATTTGTTTTTAAAAGAATATGGGCCTTAAGAGGCTAAGTAAAGTATTTTCCAAGAAAAAGAGAGAAAACCTCCTGTGCATGTCCTGTGCATATCTTATGAATGAGATCCAAGTATAGTTTGAATGAAATTTCAAATAAAGTGTGGCTGTATCCTTATAATGCATCGAGCATATAAGTTTTCAAATGTGCATATTCTTTTGAAGAAGACATGAGTCACCACGTTTCCAATTTTAAGTATTTGAAAGCACTTTTGCTCTATACTCATTGCTTACTTGCTTATGTGCCTAAATGCTTTATCATTCGGGAAGTTTGACCATCAAGAGTTTAGCAATAAGTTTGAGTGGCTAGTATAAAGGTTAAGGGTGATGGTGATTCCTTTTTGGGACTATAATTGCCATATATGATAGTAATATACAAATGACGTGTGCCTGTTACTTATCATTATTGCCTACAAATGGTTTTGGTTTTTAAGGAGTTAGGAAATACTCACTGATCGTGTGGTAGCTCATCCCATTACTATTTCCCTATTTTCCAAGTTTTCCTTGTGATAGGTAGAAGTCAATTTACTTATGTGGGGTTTGAGTCTACCCTTACTTCAAAAAGGTGTCATGTGTGCACATACACGAGTGGATTCACGTGTTAAATGATGTAATATAATATATCCCTAGAGTTGTAAATGTATGTAAACAAAGTACACTAGTTCATATAATGCGTGTTGCTTCTAAGTCGCTCTGTATAGCCATGTGAGCCAACCATCTGATTACCCAGTTGTCCTTTTCAGCGGAAGTTAGTTACATTATCGGATGTAAACCCTTGTACTCCGGATGTGTGATCCGTCTAGTTGTATCTTTTATTTCCTTCTTTATTATTGAATTATATTGTTTGGTGTACTTCGGGCGAGTGGCCCGTAGAGTTGTGGACTCCAGCGTGTAGTCGTCAAGCTTATTTTCGAGTTCTTTATGCTTCTATTGATGGCAGGGATTTAATGTAAGGCTTTAAACTTGGGAAATGGGTAGTTTTTAGGCGAAACTTTGTCCATTTCACCCTCGAATCAAGTAGGATTTAAAAAATCGTTAATGGTCCTAACCCTGGGGCTTGGGGGTGTTACAGATGGTATCAGAGTAAGGTCCTGCGACCATGGGCCGCGACCTGGGTCTTGCATTTCATATAGTCCCATATGAACACATTGTGATAATGTGACATATGCCATACTCTGTGTGCAAGTATGCCTTATGGCATGGTCGTTTATGACTTATATGTGACCCGAGTAGCTCAATTGATTAAAAGTGGCGAGTTGTACGTTAGTATACGAGTCAAATACGCCCCCCCACACCTTGAGTTGGCGTATTGGGTGGTCCATTAGTTTAATGTGTTCCTAACATGCTAATTGACTTCCCTGATTGACTTTTATGGGATTCAGTTAAGGCTGCTGAAATAAATGTGAGTCGTGCGTTAGCATGTGAACCCAATTGACTTGCGCCTTCTTATGTGAGCTAAGTGATGGTTCGAATACTAAATACATTTATCCGTGTACCCTGATAAGCAAATTGAGTGTCAAAGCATGTTGATTTAAACTCGAGCGATCGAAAACCTTTTTCCAAGTTCATTCTTTGCTCCTACATGCGGATTACTCCTTGGCCCCTACAATAGAGAGAGCATACGTACTTGGGGATCGTAGAGAAGAGGCTAAAAATGGATAAGTTATTTTCCACCTTGAAATTCAAGATTTTGAAATGTTAATGCCCTTCTGGCTATTGAGTTAGGTCTTACCTTACACTGAAGAACTTGCGTTCCTTTAGCAATGATGAGTGAGCTAGATCCGCGAGTGTATGTCCTTGCGCTATGCTTATTGATTTGCTGCTTGTAAATGTATACATACTAAGATGTATACATCGATGGGATCATTCGTAGTGGACTAGGAGGGGAATAATTAAAGAACCATAGCTCTGATCGAAGATCCTACCAAATGATACCCCCCTTTTATTTTGAATTCTAAATTGTCTGAAGAGATTAGGGGATATTCCCATATGCATGCCTGAAGGATTAAGTGTTAGCGATAGGATCTCATTCAACGTTATGTAAATGTACTTGTCGTTCTCAATCTTAGTCATTGTTGCCTGTATAAGTGTATTACTCAATGTCTATCATGCAAATTGTTATTCATGATGTGGGATGCCAATGTTTTGGCTAGAATGAACCCTGATGCACCTAGAAAGAGCAAGGCAGAAATAACCTAGCACACTTTGGAATTGTATATAGTAAATGACCCCTACAAAGGTGAGCAACCTACACAGTAAGACTCCTATGATCACCTATAGGATAGGCGTGCCTCATTGGGGCTCAACACATACCTAAAGGACGCTTAATGTCGACTATACTCAAACAATCATAGCTGTTGGGCACCAATCTTTCCCAAACTGGAAGAGCTTTAAGGCATGTCGTTGACCATAGGTTGCAAATAGGGGTGTTACACAGGAGTATACACGTCTAGGTGTTTCCTTATAAGGCAACCCCACGAGTTTCTAGGTCTTAAAAAATGAATGTGACCTCATGTACTGCATGAACCCATAGGAGTAACTATAGATAGGATTATTGGGAGGGGTTATTCATGTATTTGTGGTCAAAAGCTAAGAAAATAGGCTTTCAGTAACTGCTTGCCTTGAACTTAATTAAACATATGATGATATTAGTCGAGCGAATTGATTTATGATGTTGGTTGCACAACATGATTCTTGAATCATCATTTATAGTCCATGAATTCTGTTTCCTCATGTCATAGTTCGAGTAATTGAACACGATGCATATAATGTGTGACTAGATGACAATAGAGTTATATTTACATGTATTCACATTGATGGGGGACATACCTCATGTGTAAGAAAGGTAGCATGGTAGAGCATTCAAGGTCTTGTTAGCATAAATATAAATACTCACATTTGTTATGCACGGTCATTAATGCATTATAGGAGTTGGGTCACCAACTAGTTGTGTGTGTGAGTGAACTATTAGGTACATGAGCTTCTTGGTACCTGTTTTAACCCTATATGGGATGCAATTAAGTTGGATGCACAGTCTACCATGTGTGGCTTATTGCCTGATGTAGTTATTGGCATGTTACATACATTACATGACTCCTATTGCTTCCTGTTATAGCTTGAGTGCCCGGATGCGCATATATTGAATACACAACCTAATGACTATCGAAATTTGCATTTACATGTGCTCACCATTGTATATCTTATGTTTACTAAGGATAACATGTTAGTACCTCGCATTTAAGGGCCAACCTCTATGTGGGTACGTAAATGACTATGTGCTTCATGTGACACGATGATGTGTAGGTGTACTTGCGGTCATATGTGAGCCTTTACTGTGTCCCTAAAGTTGTGGAACATGTAATTAAATTGTTTGATTGAAGGGTCCTAGGGTAGTTTGACTATATAATGGTAAATATTTGTGCATCCTCAATGGGACATGGGCATGTCGGTTTACCTGCCTGGCTTCATAACTTAGAGAGAAACTAACTCCCTATGGAAACTTGAGGGTAGAGCCTTACATTCGGTAAACCAATGCGATTAAGCTAATGTAATTACTGTGCCAATTACTACTCTTGTAACTATACTTGATAATGGAATATCCTTCATTGGTACCATGTTTCCCAAGCTATTCTATGCTTAGTGATTGATGACAACAGGCATTACCCTAGTAACATGCTTCATATATACTGAAACATGGATTAACTCCATGGATTATACTTGACTTCAAAGTGCGACATTGTTGCGAACATATTTATAGCTCTTATGTGTTGTCATTCATATAATGCTATGTGATGCTACGTGATGCTTATGTGATGCCCTTACTGGTTTAATGTGTTATAGGAGTCTCGAGGTTAACCTTTTTTATTTTAGAGAAGACTTAGGTTCATGTTTCAGAAAGAAACAACCTGTATATAACCTTAAAGTTGTTATAGCCCAATTGGCATCCCGTTAATATGATGCACATAAGTTATTTACTATGCATATTGAGTCTAGATAATTGAAAGTCTATTTTCCTTTTTAAAACAAGCTTGATATGGTTTTTCACGCCAACTCATTTGCCCCTCTTCTATGTTATTGTCCTCGGAGCCTAAATGGAGTGAGTAGCCACTCGAAGAGGATTGGCAAGGAGGAGACTGGATATCGTAAGCCTCTTTTTTGGTTTTAAATAATTGTAAAACAAGAATTTGGATTCTGGTGCGATTTGTGTAGACTGTATCAAGTGTGTACTCATCTTAGGTACATCTGAACTAAGCTTTGGAATTTCGAGGAAGAAATTCTTTAAGGGAGGAACAATGTAACACCCGTGTTCCTTATTTTTACAATACGCTGACTGTCTCACCTTTTGACGTTATAAAATCGTATTTTAGTAACGATATGAGTTAAAATATTATCGCTGTTCTTAAGTGAGCGATAATTTTATTAAACAGAATATTATCGTTGCTATTACTATTGTTATTAGTCTTGAAAATCTTTTAATAATTTCTAATAAGCGTTCATAAGGATTATTACTGGGTACCAGGTCGAGTAGAATGCCGAGTACGATTAGATTATCAACCTTAGAATTAGTTCGAGGTTTATTAAATCGAACCTTGATGTATTTAGGAACGACTGATCGACAAAAGATCGTATTATTGATTTGGGGTTTGGAGTATGAAGTATGAGATTAGGCTAGCGGTGTTAATTAGTGGCCAAGCTTGGAACAAAAAAAAAAAAAGCAGAGAAGTGAGAGGCATTTTGGTCAAAGCGCCAGGCCCCCTTTTCTTCCTGCCTTGGCCCGTGACCCCCCAAGCCCCCATTCTCTCTCTTCCTCTACTCTTCATCTTCTTCCTCTACTGATGTCCTCCATGCACGCACCTCAAGCACTAGAAATCTACCAAAATTTCGCCACACGCCGCTTGCTTTGGCGCTCATTCAACCTTCCCCCGAAGCAAACAATCCTTTGGTGTGAATCTGGGCAGAAATGTGAACGAAATTGTTAGGGAAAAACAGAGTTTTAATATTTATAAACCCCAAGTGCAAGGTGT
>NCQV01059345.1:0-14270 GCA_002740545.1 Lophocereus schottii
CGTTTATTAAACAGGTCAGGTTCAGGTCAGGGGACTTTCAACCCGTTTAACTTTGACCCGAACACGAACCTGACCTATTTGACAGTCCTATCTAAACTTCCACTACCCTATGAGGGAAAGCTTTTATAACTTTAAATGGACCCAACCACTTATTTCTCAACTTGCCTGGAAATAACCGCCACTTAGAATTAAACAACAACACGGAGTCATCTACCTCAAATCTTTGCTTCATAATATTCTTCTCATACTAGTGCTTGGTCCTTTCCTTATGAACTCTTGAGCTTTCATAGGCCTCCAGATGTAACTCATCTAACACATTCAACTGCAGAAGCCTTTTCTCATCAACCGCCTTAAGAGCGAGGTTTAGAATTCTAATTGCCCAATACACCTTGTGTTCTAACTCAACCAGCAAATGCTAAGATTTTCTAAAAACTAAGCGGTATGGAGCATTACCGAGAGGTGTTTTCTAAGTAGTCTGGTAAGCCCAAAGTGTATCGTCAAGCTTTATAGGCAAATCTTTTCAAGATCAATCGACCGTTTTTCCTAAAATAATTTTCAATTCTCGATCAGATAACTCAATTTGACTAATAGTTTGCAGATGATGGGGTGTTGCAATTTTATAAAAACCCCATACATCTTTAAGAGGGACTCAAGTGGCTTGTTGCAAAAATGAGTCCCATTATCACTCAAAAGAGCTCTTGGCGTGCCAAACCTTGCAAATATGTTCTTTTGAAGAAAATTAATTACCAATTCAAAATGATTAGTAGGAGTGGCAATAGCTTCTACGCACTTGGAAACGTAATCAACCACCATGAGGATATAAAGATTATTATGGGAAGGAGGAAATGGTCCCATAAAGTCAATTCCCCGAGCGTCAAAAAGTTCTACCTCAAGAATCCCACTTTGAGGCATCTCATGCCTTTTAGAAATGTTCCCCGAGCGTTGGCATCTATCGCAACCCATAAAAAATGTTCTGGCATCTTCAAAGAGAGTGGGCCAATAAAAATCGATTTGAAGCACTTTACCAATAGTCTTATCAGGTCCAAAGTGTCCACCATAAGTTAAGACATTGCAATGATGGAGGACACTAGGAACCTCATATTCCGGCAAATATCTTCTGTATACTCCAACTCCACATAACTTGTAGAGTAGAGGTTCTTCCCATACGTAATATTCAGTATTAGAGAGGAATGTCTTCCATTGTTAATACGATAACCCTGGTGGCATAGCTCTACACACTTTCAAATTCACTAAATTAGCATGCCATGCCATCGCCTGGTGAGATATTACAAGGAGTTGGTCATCTAGAAAAGAGTCGTCGATGGGAAGTTCCTCGGGACCTAAGTGAGAGAAGTGATCTGCAACTACATTTTCTGGAGTTGCTTTGTTCAAAATTTCCGAATCAAACTCTTGGAGAAGAAGCACCCAGTGAACGAGACGAGGCTAAGAGTTAAACTTCTTTAAGAGATGTTTCAATACGGCATGATCAGTAAAAATGATCACCTTAGAATTGATCAAATATGAATTTAATTTCTCTAAGGAAAACACAACAACTAGGAAAAATTTCTTAGTTGTGGCATAATTCAGTTGAGCATCATCTAAAGTTCAGCTTGCATAGTAGACACATAAGGCTTATTGTCCTTCTTTTGAGGCAAAACTACTCCCCACTGCATAGTCACTGCATCGTTCTCAATTCGGGGCCCTGCATAATAGGGGTAGAAATCAAAGCCTCCTTTAACCTAGGAAAGGCACTTAAACACTCTTCATTAAATTCAAACGGGGCATCTTTGACAAGAAAATGGGTGAGAGGTTTTGTAATTTTCGAAAAATCTTTTAAGAAACCATCTGTAGAAACCAACTTGTCCCAAAAAAACTCCTAACACCCTTTATAAAAGAAGATGGCGGTAATTTCTCAATTGCCTCTACCATTACCTTGTCAACTTCAATGCCCCTATTTGAAATAATATGTCCTAAAACAGCCCCCTTCTATACCATAAAATGGCACTTTTCCATTTCTAGACCAAATTCATATTTTCATACATTTGTGAGACTTTAGACAAATTATTCAAGCAATGGTCAAACGTTATACAATATAAAGAAAAATCATCTATAAAGACTTCCATTATGTCCTCAATAAAGTCAGAAAAAAAAAGGCATCATGCATCGTTGATGTACTGCCCCCTAAGTAAACATTTTCTACTATTAGCATTCTCCTTAATAAATCCTTGAATTTGGCCCAATAAACTCGATGATAGGAGCATTACCTACGTTCAAAAGGATAGGGCTTGAGGTATCTCTACTAGAAATAACATAGTTAGGCATAGCTTCAACCATACACATTCACATATTATCAAACCAATATACAACAAACTGTTCACCCACATATGGTCTATATACCACAGTGAAGTAATTCATCAGATAATCCATAGCTCCATCCATTGAAAATTTCAAAATACACCTCTAAAATATGCAGGTACTATGCCATTGCTTATCCATCCAGGTTCCGTTGCTTAAGTTATTCTATTCAGCTAGTTTGTTACCATGAGGGCGGTTCATTGAGCATTTGCCTAGAACAAAACATGAAAAACATTTTGGGAGTGTTTGGTAAATAGCTTGTTGGATAGCTTTTCAGCTAAAAAGAGCTTTTTTGACCAAAATGGGCAACTTGACCTAATAAAAAAGCTAATTTAAGTGTTCAGTGGACTAGCTTTTTAAAAGAGCTTTTTCGATCCAAAAAGCTAATTAGAAAAAGCTAATTTGATTAGCCTTTTGGAATAGCTTCTTAAAGAATGAGCTTTTTATCTTACAACTTTATTAAAAACAGCTACTCTCATCAAACAGTTTTTCTACAAATAGCTAATTGAAATAGCTAATACAAACAGCTAATTGAAACAGCTGATAGCTAACAGCTAATACAAATAGCTAACAGTCATTTGCCAAGTGGGCCTTTCACCTATGAGCCATAGTGTAGTACATGCATTCTTGTATTATTAAATGATCTCTGCATAAATTAGTTGGGCGCCCACTTTACAATTCATTTTTAGTTAAAAAGTGAATGAGATGAATGTAAAACTGCATTGCTAGTTATTATCTGATAGTGAATCCCCTTGATACTATTACGATCTATATATAGGTGCACACCTACCAAGTCAATTAGGGGACCGGGCCTAAAGCCACATGGATAACTGAAGGGCAATGCCCTATAATTGATAACTGATGGAGTCACTAATTATGTGGCGAATCACTGATTAAATTGATTCATTAATGTACTTACCAAAACATTATAATTTTAAATCATAGGTGCTGATTTCTAAAGATACAGGCAATGTATGCATCTGCAGTCCTTAAAATGCAATCTCACTTGATAATACCTTATGCACAATGGGAAACAATAGACTAGGCCCATTCTTGCTTAAAAAATATAATTATAGGTAAATGTAGTTAGTAAACAACATTCACTCACATAATTTGTAACGTTAATGGAGATTAATTGATTAAAAGGGCATCTATGATTCAAACAATTCAACATAAGATAAGTTATACTAAAATAATTTGAAAACCAAATAAGTTAGGATCATTGAACTCGAAGTGAAACAAATTGGAGCAAAATATAACAAAATGAACTAATTTGGGGTGATAATGAAACGACTTTAATGGATATAAATGGAATATGGGTTTTTGATATTTGAAATGGATAATAAAAGGTTTAATGCCAAGAAAGGGGTTGTCAGGTTCAGGAAAGCTCATATAACCTTAATTTGGGCCGATAGACCCTGATTGTGTCTCATTATGCTCCTCACTTCCCTAATTTCATTCTAATGCCAATTTAACTTGGTTTTCCAACCCGAGTGAGCTTCTATACATAATCAAAGTTTTTGAACTCACTAAAATTTGTAATTTCTTTGCAACATCCATAATTATGTAGAAACTCCTGATAATATTTCCAAATGTAACAATTTCTTTCTTCCCTCATCTTGCCGTTTGAATGTCTACTTTAGAAAGTCTATATCTTTCACTCCTGACCTCCAATTATGCTATAAACCCCCAATATAAAAATCTTAAGAAGTCCTGCAACACTTTCATTCATAATGCAAAACATAATTCTCACAATAGGGTTCCAAAAACACAGCTGTGCACAGCTTCGGTCTATCATGTGCATTCTTAGCAAAATGACCATTACTTTTCCATATAACTCGGAATGAAGTGATTCAAAAACAATTTGAAATGTAACTCATTGATATATCTACCTACCAAAAATTACAATTGTTCAATGGGCAAACAGTACCAGTGTAATCACAAAGAGAACCCTATTTCGGGTCTGTTCACAACCCTACTGGTCTTGTTTTCCCCCTTCTCTTCGCATAATCCCCCTCATAAAACACTCTTTAAAATTAGTAAACAATACTTTGTAATTTTCATCATGTTACATAACCATATTACCTCAAAATACTCCATAATTATATTTATATATTCTTTAGGTTTTTTTCCTCTTTACAAAAACACTCAAAATATGTCCATAATCATGTTTTTTTTGCATATATGAGCTAAATAACCTATGTTAATCTGTTGGAGAAATTTTCTATAATTTAATACATTAAGTGAACTCACCCCAAGTCATTTTCCAAGTCCCACAGCAAACCTAATATTAATTTTACATCAAATTATATACAAATAATACGCTTGATGCCAAGAATAATCCAAATAATGCATAATCACCAAAATCCTAGCTTATGACCAACATAATTCATCTTCATCTCATCCAAAATCACCATAAGCAACATAAATAATCATCAATAGGATTAAAGACTGCAAAGTCAAATACAAAAACAATCCAAATCCATCATATTAACTTAAGCTTGCACCATTATGAACAACCTCATCTCCCTTGTACTTTCAAGCTTCACTAATAATTTAAACACTAAAATAACTCTTATTTATGTCAAAACAACATGATCAACAATCAAAAATAATAACAAGTATCAAAACCAAAACACAAATCAAAATCAACAAGATATAGTTAGGGTTTCACTCACTTTGATGCTTGAGAAAGGAGACATACGTGCGATTGGATGTTGTAGGAAAGTGGGTAGTCACTATTTGGTGGATGTTTGGTGGCTTTTTGGTGGTCTGAGCGTGGTAGAACACTCTGAAACAACCCTTGGGCAAGAGAAAACTCGAGAGGGTAGATGAAGGGGGCGAGAGAGAGGAAGAGAGCCCTTGATATTTTTGGTTTTTACTTGGATCAAAATAATCCTAGAATTACATGGTTGAGTTTTTAAGCTTTAAAAAGCATGTTAATGCTAATGATCATTAGGCATAATTGGTGATAATCAGCTAGGTAAATGAGTAGTAGCTTGTTAGGCCTGAAATTGGGCCTCAATCAATTTGGCGTCGAAAGAGAAACACACTTTATGGGATTGAATTTTCTGTAGCTCAAAATTAAATTTTTGGGGCGTGATGAAGAATAATTTAATCTTTTAAAGCATACTTATCAGGACCGATTATCAAGTCCCACGAAATTTTACGATAATAAAAATCTGAATTGCAAAGTGGGGGCCCAAATGAATTTTCCCCAATCAGAATTATCAAAAGCGATAAACAAATGAAAAGAAATTAATAACATTACTTAATGAAATAAATAATCATGATTTATGTTCGGGCTACGACAACCTTCCCCCTTTAAGAGTTTCATCCTTGAAACTTATGAACTTTATTAAAATATGTAGGTTACCTCAAATAAATACGAGTACTTGGCTGGCATCTCATCATTGGTTTGCCCAAGTGGCTTCTGCAGAGGAATGATTTACCCAATGTGCTTTGATTAAAGGTATCTATTTGATGCCTTTTGTTAATCCTTTGATCTAGTATCTAGATTGCATTCTCTTCAAAGATCAGACCCTCATTGACAGAATAGGTTTGATTAAAAGAGCGTACTCAGAATCTGAAACGTATTGGCTATGTTGTGAGGTAAGGAACACATTTTGCACATGTCTCAGTTACATGGGAAAATCTAGTCGACAAGCTACAGGATTCAATCTTTTGATAAACTTGTATGGTCCAATAGTTCTTGGCCTTAATTTAGCTCCCACTTCAACCTCCTTATACCCTTAGTTGGCAAGACTTTCCGAAAAACCTTATCATCCACCTGAAACTCCAGGGATCTCCTTCTTTTATCAGAATAGCTTTTCTATTGGTTCTAATAGTTTATTGTCAAGTGTCTTCTAATGTATGTCACTTCATTGAATGTCGAAGAAGATCTTCATGACCTAAAAGATAATTTTGTCATCAATATATGTGTCATTTTACTATGATGTTTCATGTAAATTACTCTTTTAGTACTTTCACACATCAACTGCTAGGATTTTTCATGCTTTTTTTTTTCTTTTTTCAAATGCAAATTTCTCAAGCCCTTCCAAGAGGTTCAACTAAGCAATCACTATAGTGTTCAGGGTATGTTGTGCCCTTCTAGTCAGGGCGTCTTCCATAACATTTGCCTTATCTAGGTGATATTAGATCTGCAAGTCATAATCTTTAAGCAACTCTAGCCAATGCCTTTGTCTCAAATTGAGCTCTCTTTTGAGTGAAGATATACTTCAAGCTTTGATGATCAGTATAGATCTCATAAGGTACTCCATACAAGTTGTGCTTCCAAATTTTCAGTACAAAAATCACAGCTATTAGTCATGGGTCATAGGTAAGGTGATTTCTCTCACAAAGCTTGAACTCTCAAGAGACATAAGCTACCACTTTATCTTCTTACTAACTTTGTAGCTTCCATCAACAAATTGATTAGGTAAGATTATCTTTGGTAAATCCTTTCCAAAACTCGATAATACCCAGCCAAAAAAAAAAACGTTTTTGGTCTTAGTAACATTGATGGGCCTTAGACACTCTGTTACTGCTTTCACCCTTTGCAAATTAACCTTAATCTTCTCTTGCCCCAAAAACACCACTTCTTCTAACCAAAACTCACACTTCTTTAGTTTGCCATGTAATTGATGTTCCCTCAAGGTCTGCAACACTGTCCTCAAATGATTAGTATGTTCCTCTATGTCCTTAGAGCATATCAAGATGTTGTCTATGAATACCACCACAAAATTGTCTAAATAGGGTCTGAAAACTTTTTTCGTAAAATCTATGAAGGTTGCTAGGGCATTGGTTAGGCTAAATGGCATTATCGTGAACTCATGATGACCTTGCTTATTCCTAGACATAGTCTTAGACATGTCTTCAGGTTCAATCCTAAGTTGATGGTACCCTAAATTTAAATCAATCTCAAAGAATACTCTTTTTCCTTGTAGTCTATCAACTGGAGCAACAGGTGTTTGTTCTTAATGGTGATCTTGTTCAGCTCTCTGTAATCGACATATAACCACATGGTTCCATCCTTCTTCTTTACAAATACAACTAGGGCACTCCATAATTACACACTTGGTCTGGTAAAACCCTTATGTAATAGATTATCTAACTGAATCTTCAGTTTTCAAAGCTTTATTGGGGCTATACGATATAGGGCTTTAGAGATAGGTGGGGCACTAGGGATTAAATCAATCGTAAAATCAATTTCTCTTTGTGCGGCAGTCCTAGTAACTCTTTAGGAAAACACCTCTAAATTCAAAACTACAGGGATATCTTCAGCTCATGTTTTTTCCCCTTTGGTCGAGTGTCAATAGCATAACTCCAATACTCAATATATCCTTAACAAAACAACTTACTTGCTTACATAACAGAACTTAAAGGACAAGGTTTTTCCGTTCTTTGAGCAGAAAACATATTTCTCTCCCTTATTTATCCCTTAAAATAAACTTAAGGTCTTCATAATCTATCTTGACCACATAACTACATGACCAGGTCATTTCTAGAATGATATCAAAGTCTGATAAGTCAAATTGAATCTAATCTCCAGCGAATACTATCCCACTAATAGTAATTTGGATAAATTTATAATAAATAGGAGATTCAACTCTAGAGTCATTGGGTAACTTGATTTTATAATTAGCTTCTATCTCTTTATTTTCAAGGTTTAGTTACATGGCTGATTGAGTAGATGTAAATGAATGAGTGGCAACTAAATCAATCAATACACAAAATGGCTTTGAAATTAAAAAGAGAGTTCTAGTAAGTACAATGCCAGAGGTGGTAGCTTCCTTCTTGCTCAATACATACATCCTTCCTACTACTGTAAGCCTTGCACATGGGAGATTTTGCCTACAGCCTTCAGTCTTTTAGGACAGGTAGCAATCAGGTTTTTCGAGCTATCACGCCACATGCATTTATTAGCACCCACTCAACACTTAGGAATGGTGTGGTTGATTCCACATTTCCTACAGGGTTCCACTAGATTTGTAGGATGACTCTTGGGAGGAGCGGAAGCAGGCTTCATCTAGTTTACAGTCTTACTCGAAGCTCGTTGCGTGGTCCGCTTCCTCTTTTGATTAATCGGGTTCAAGGCCATTAATGCACTCTTCACCAGTTCTACCTCAGCTGCTCACTCATATAATGCTTGATAAGTAAGGATCGGTTGACCAGCTAGTTGGTTGCGAATATAGAAACCTAACCCTCTTTAATTCTTTTCATCTTCATTCTTTTAGATGACATAAACTCTAGAATAAACCTGCATAGTTCTATAAATTTGCTAACATACTGTATCACAGTCACACTACCACTGATCTTTAGTTCTATAATTTCTTTCTCCTCCTGCCGTTGAACAACAACTAGGTAGAATTTGACTCTCAGCTCTTCCAGAAATCTACTCCAATGAAGTCACGCCCTAAGAGTCTATTCTTAACAGTGTTCCACCAAATATCGGCTTCCCTAATTAGGTGAAACATCCCAATGTTCACCTTTTTATCCTATGGAAGGTCTATTATAGTGAAAAGTTTCTCCATCCCTCGAATCCATTCTTTAAGTTCCATTCAGTCATACTTTCCATCATAGACTTCAGGACTGTGCCAAGGCACCCTATTTGGTAGTTTATCATCCTCAGGAGGGATTTTAGTAGGTGTTGGGGAATTCATTTCATAAGCTCAGACACTAAAGAATGCTAATAATTAGGTTTACCAATGTTATTAGACAACTCAAGGGGAATAGGGGGCATTCCACTAAGGCTTGGTCACCTAACCCCTGACCGTGGTCCGAGTTATCTCATATGTGAGTATCAACATCTTTTTGCACAGGTTCAGACATTCTAGCTATTCAATAAATAGAGTAATTCAATCACTTTATTACCACTATCATATAAGATAAACATACATAATAGCCCACGTGTACAGACTATAACACTATGAAACTCAGAAAAGGGATTTTGTATGTGGAATGCAATACTAGCATGTAGTAAAAAGATGCGAGTAGCCACAAAAGTAATCGGTAATATGCTCACTACATATGGATCCATCTAACAAAGAAGAATATAAAAGGAGAACATGAGAGAGATAAGCAGACATGACTATTGTCACATTTCTCCAATGATATCCTAATAACCCTTACTAACCAACTTTCTCACTCTCTTAACTTTGCTCTCCACACTCGGTATCTAATTAAAGAAGATCAAACCTAGCTCTGACACCGAATCTGTAATGCCCGTGAATAAAACATGTTTCATTGTTTGTATTCTCCTTAATAAATCCCTGAATTTGGACTAATAAACTCGATGATAAGGGCGTTACCGCCATCTAAAATGAAGTATATGTACTAAAAGTAACATAGTTAGGCATAGCTTCAACCACACACATTCACACATTATCAAACCATATATAATCAACTGTTAATGCACATATGGTTTATACACCATAGTAAAGCACTTCACCATATAATCTACACCACCATTCACTGAAGATTTCAAACTATAGCTCCAAAAAATGTGTGTACTATATCATTGCTGATCCCTTTAGATTCCCTTGCTCAACTTATTCTCTTCATCTCGTTTGCTAGCATGAGGGTGATTGACTGAGCATTTGCCTAAAATAAAACTTGAAAAATATTTTGAACTGTGAGCAGAAGCTCAACACATGCATTGTTGTATGGTTAGATGATCTTTGCATAAATTGGTTAGGTGCCCCCTTTACAATTTATTTTGAGTTAAAACAGTGAATGAGATGAATGTAAAATTGCATTGCTTGTTATTATCTGATAGTAAACCCCTTGATACTATTATGATATACACATAGATGTGCACTTGCCAAGCCAATCGGAGAATCTGGGCTGAAGCAGCACAGGTAACTGAAGGGCAAATGCCCTGTAGATTATAACTGGCGGGATCATTGATTAAGTGATAAATCACTATGTAAGCTAATTAATTGATGTACTTACCAAAATATGATAACTTTGATAAATACGCTCTGATTACTAAAGGTACAAGCAATAGACGTATCTCAAGTCTTTAAAATAAATCTCACTTGATAATACTTATGCACAACAAAAAATGATAGACTATGCCCCGTTTTTGCTTAAGAAATGTAAATATAGGTAAATGCATTTAGTAAATAATATTAACTCCTATGCATTATAACTTTAATAGAAATTGATTAATTAAAAGGGCATCCACGATTCAAACAATTCGATATAAGATACATTGAATATCGGCTTTTGATATTTGAAATTGATAATAAAATATTCGATGCCAAGAAGGGTGTTGTGAGGTACAAGAAAGCTCATATAACCTTAGCTTGGCCCAATAGACACCGATCTTGTCTCGTTACCCTCCCCACTTCTCAAATTTCGTTCTCATATCCATTTAACTCAGTTTTCCAATCCAAGCGAGCTTCTATACATAATCAGAGTTTTTGAACCCACTAAACTTTGTAATTTCTTTGCAACATCCATGATTATATAGAAACTCCTTATAATATTTCAAAATGTCACTATTTGGTTCTTCCCTCATATTACTGTTTGAAGGTCTGCTAAAGAAAATCCATATCTTTTATCCCCGACCCCCAATTGAGTTATAAAACCAAAATATAAAAAGCTTAAGAAGTCCCGCAACGCTTTCATTCACACTGCAAAACATAATTCGCACAATAGGGTTCCCAAAATTAGGGTGGAATACAACTGGGCATAGCTTCTATCTATCCTACACAGTCTTAGCAAAATAGCCATCGCTTTTTTCCACATAACTAGGAATGAAGTGATTCAAAAGAAATTTTAAGGATAACTTACTGATATATCTACCTACAAAAAATCACAATTTTTTGATAGGCGAAACAGTGCAGTTTAATTGCGAAGAGAACCCCTAATTTGCGTTTGTTCACAGCCCTACTATTCTTGTTGTTCCCGTTCTCTCCATAAAATCGCCTTGTAAGAACACTCCTTAAAGTCAGTAAATAATACTTTGATCTTCTCATCATCTTACATAACCATATTACCTCAACATACTCCATAGTTATCTTTATATATTGCTCAATTTTCTTCTCTTTACAAAAACACCCAAAATACATCCATAATCACACTTTTTTTCATATATGAACTAAATAACATATTTTAATCCAAATTTTCTATAATTTCAATACTTAAAAGCAAACTCATCTCAAGTCATTTTCAAGCCTAACAACACATCTAAGATTCATTTTACATCAAAGTACATAAAAATAATATGCTTGATGCCAAGAATAATCCAAGCTATGCTTTATAATCACCAAAACCCTAGCTTGTGACCAACTTAATTCATCTTCATCTTATCCAAAGTCCCCAAAAAACACCATCATAATCATCAATAGGATCAAAGACTACAAACTCAAATTCAAAAACAATTCAAATTCATCATTTTAACTAAAGCTTCCATGATCATGAATAACCTCAACTCCCACATACTTTTAAGCTTCACCAACAATTTAATTAGCAAAATAACTTTTATTTCTCTCAGAACCACATGATCAACAATCAAAAATAACAAAAACAAGAATTAAAACCGAAACATAAATCAAAATTAACAAGATACAATTAGGGTTTTACTCACTTTAATACTTGAGAAAGAAGATATAAGTGAGGTTGGATATTGTAGGAGTGTGAGTAGTGGCTAGGTGGTTGTTGGTTGCTATCTGGTGGCTAGAGGATGGTGGAATAGGCTAAAACATCCCTTAGACAGTGGCAAACTAGAGAGGACAAGCCGTGGGAAGAGGGGAGAAGGAGAGGAAGAGAGCCCTTGATATTTTGTGGTTTTTACTTGGATGAAAATGACCCTAGAATCACTTGGCTGAGTTTTTAAGCTTCAAAAAGCACCTTTTTGCTAATGAGCATTAGGCATAATTGGGGATAATTTGCTAGGCAAATGAGTAGTAGCTTGTTGAGCCCAAAATTGGGCCTTAATGAATTTGGGCCCAAATGACAGTCATACTTTATGCAATTCAACTTTCTGTAGCTGGAAATTAAATTTTTTTGGCGTTTTGAAAAATAATTTAATTTTTTAAAGCATATTTATCAAGGTTGATTATCAATTCCTATAAAATTTTGCAATAATAAGAACCCAAATTACAAAGTGTGGCCCAAATGAATTTTTCCTAATCGGGATGATTAAATGTGATAAACAAATGCAACAAAATTAATAACGTGAATTAATTAAATAAATAATCATGATTTAGGGTTGATAATGCTTAAAGTGTACATCATTTTAGGGTCATTAATTT
This sequence comes from Lophocereus schottii, assembly GCA_002740545.1. Taxonomy (NCBI): domain Eukaryota; kingdom Viridiplantae; phylum Streptophyta; class Magnoliopsida; order Caryophyllales; family Cactaceae; genus Lophocereus; species Lophocereus schottii. The sequence goes on from NCQV01059345.1 coordinate 12,618, forward strand.
ATATGATAATTTATGCTCTTTTTTCTGTTTTAAGCTCGGGTATGGTTCTTTTCTGTGTTTTGCAGGATTTTGAACCTTTTTGCTCTTGCTTTGACCCTAAACAAGTGTATTTTAACTCTCCATGGATGCCCCTGAGTTGTCATGCCAGTGGAACGAAAGAAAAACAGAAGAATACTGAGGCAGTGGACACCATGGTCGGTCCGTGGTGTCTTCATTTCCTATGAGGCCTTTTGTTTTCTCACAATCTCTTTGACTTCTAACGGTTATTATTCCATTATTACGCGTGGTTATTCGTCTTCCAAAATTTTACTATAAAAAAAGGGTTCTCATCCTCACATGCACCCTATCATCTCATCTTATACTCCTTTCCTCTCTTTAAATAGACTAGGATTAGTTTCAATTAGAGAGACAGTGAGATAGAGTTACAGTGAAGACTTACAAGGATTCCATCCTAAGTTTTCACAACGGTTCAAGTGCGAATTTTGGCTGAACAATTCTTCTCTCTTCTATTCTCTTTCCTTTTTAGATTCATCATTTTAGTGTAGTTAGCTGTTTAATCTTTGATTATGTGTGAGTAGTTAATTTTTGTCTGGGGATTTGTTAGTTTTGTGAAAGTATAGCTGGATCATATTTTAATCTATAGAATTGTGCTTATTTGTATGATTGATTTGATTTCATTCTATCAAGTGTTTGACATATTGTGAGTTGATTTTTGGTCAAAATTTACTTGCATACTTGAAACAATCGAGTGAACATTCAAAAGATGACATTTGGTTGTTGGGCTACTTGAATAGACTTAACGTAAGTGATGGTAAAATTTAAGAGTTCAAAACAAAATGCCGTAAGCGTACGACTGACATCGTAGTACTTGAGCGTCGTATCCTCAGGGACAATATGAGAATTTAGGTCATTAGCTACTAAACTACTCTAAACAATATTAAAACTATCACAAACAACGAAATATGCAAAATTAACCAAATTAATCTTAATAAAAGTCATGAATTAATTGAATCTAATGAAGCTACCACAGACTAAACTAAGAAAGAGGGCTACACCAATTAAACTTGGCTAAGAAATAAAATATTGACCACAAACGAAACCAAAATAAAAACCTAGAGCTATAACAACGAAATGAAAGCCTAAGGAATACCAATCTCAACAGGGCTAAGCCTAACTACATCATCACATCAAACACCATTATCATCAACATTATCATCTTCAGTAAACGAAATCAAGGGCAAAAACATGGCTAAACAGGGGATTGACTGCAACTCACAACAGGTAGCAGGGGAGGGGGAAACAACAGCATTAACTCAGCAATTCTACTAAGATAACCAACAATTTCAGGCCACAGGAAGTTTATACCTCGGTGGGATTACAGGGCACAACACTGCCTTTACTGTGCACCTTCTCTGCCTCCAGCAAACTCGATTCAAGGGGAAGGGGAATGAACTACACCTACTAAGCACTGAGTCAGGCTTCCTCGCTTGCAGCTCGGCCACTCAGCAATGGCAGATTCACCATTAACAACGAACAAAATCAGAACGAACAGGGCAAATAAGGGAGGCGGAGAAACCGAATGAAATTCATCAAGCACATCCAAAAATTTGCAAAAATCAAACCAATATCGAATATTACTACTAGAAATTCGAA
>NCQV01059350.1:0-28062 GCA_002740545.1 Lophocereus schottii
AAAGAATTATAAATAAAAAATAAAAAATAAAAAATTTAAAAAATTTAAGAAAAAATAAAAAAGAAAAAAGAAAAGTTTAAAAAATTTAAAAATAAAAAATAAAAAGTAAAAAAATAAAAAATGAAAAAACAAAATAAAAAAACAAAAATACAAAAATACAAAAATAAAAAATAAACACAATGAGCAAAATAAAAAAGAATAAAAAATAATAAACAAAAATAAAAAAATTTCATCATCATTAATTACTATCACAATAAAATTATTACATTATAAAACAAAAAAATATTAATGACCAATACTTCAACTTCATTCAAGTACATTCAACTTTCACCGACACTCACCCACTCCTTCCCACACTTAAAAAAAAAAATACCACACTCACCCACTCTTTGTCCCCCCTTTCCCACATTTACCCATCCCACACCCCTCATTTTCCACTGAAAAGAACAGGGCCTAACTCAGAAACAAACTAGTAAACATCAAATTTAAGACAAATTGAAAGCACAATGTGAGCATCATTCAAACGCAATGGGTCAAATTGAAAGCACAACGTGAGCATCATTCAAACTCAATGGGTTGATCATGGACTAAGCACAAGTCTTACTGTTTCTCCCTGTTATTATCATAAAGGAAAAATAAAAATAAAAATGATGCACAGCTATTTGTCCAGTTGAAAAGTAGTTTGCAAAAGTTTGGGAGAAGCAACCAAAGTTTGGCCAATGTTGCCGTGGGATTCTCTTTCTCTGATTCTCATAGCAAATAGAATACATGATCATATATACGACTCGCCGACTCTAACTTGCCTAACAACCTCCTTAAACCAAGGAAAGCATAATAAACTAATTACCACACTCTATCAACAATATACAACTTTCCTAAGTATATACAATTTCCTTAACACTCCCCCTTAAGTTAGTGCATGCAAGTTTACCATGCCCAACTTGTTCCTTAGATACTGAAATTGTTGTTTCCCAAGGGCCTTGGTAAAAATGTCCACAGGTTGCATCTCGGAAGGAATGTAGAAGAGATCTAGATCACCCGAGTGATAGCTTTCACGAACGAAGTGACAATCAATTTCAATATGTTTGGTGCGTTCGTGAAAGACAGGGTTCTTGGCTATATGGAGTGCTGCTTCACTGTCACAAGATAGATGCATAGCCTGTTTGTGGAAGATGCTGAAGGAGGTGAAAAGAGACTTCAACCATATGAGCTCACTGGTTATTGCAGTCATGGAGCGGTACTTGGCTTCAGCAGATGATTGTGAAATAGTTTGTTGTTTCTTGGTCTTCCAGGAAATAGGCGAGTCTCCAAGAGTAACTGGATATTCAGTCAACGAAGGTCGAGTGAGGGGACAAGCACCCTAATCTAAATCACAATATCTGATGAATTAAAGATCAGAGTGTGCATGAATCATAATTCCACAATCTGGAGAGCCTTTGTTATAACGTAGAACACAACGGGCGAAGGTCATATGTTCTTCCCGGGGTGCCTGCATGAACTGAGAGAGAATGTGGACTGCATAGTACAAATCAGGACGAGTGATGGTGAGATACATGAGTCAGCCCACAAGCCAACGATAACTCCCGGCATCCGCCAAATATGGCCCTATAGCTAGAGCTAACTTGTGGTTTTCCTCCATGGGGAAATCACTAGGCTTGGCGTCAAGAAGTCCGCACTGATCCACTATCTCAAGGGCATACTAACGCTGGCTAAGGAAGAGCCCTTTAGGTCCACGGGCCACCTCAATCTCAAGGAAGTATTTTAGCGGGCCAAGATCCTTTATGCTAAAACAAGAGTGAAGATACCTCTTGAATTCATTACATGCATGAGATCGAGTCATTGCTGGCCAACACAATATTGTCAACATACACAAGCAATGCCATAAAAACATTCTCTTTCCGGTAGGTAAAGGGAGAATAATTGGCGTAGGAATGAATGAAGCCATACTCATGCAATTTGGAGGAAAGCTTGGCAAACCACTGATGTGGAGCCGTGACGAAGTCCATGAAGTGATTTTTGCAGTTTGCATACTACAAGTGAACCTAGGAGGAAGTGTCATGTATACCTCCTCATCCAAGCCACCATGCAGGAAAGTGTTGTTGACATCTAACTAGTGAAGGTCCCATCGCTTTGAAACAGCAACAGCGAAGAAACAATGAACAGTTGTCACTTTGGCGACAGGAGTGAACATCTCATTATAGTCAAATCCTTCCACTTGATGATCCCCTTAAATAACCAGGCGGCCTTTGAATCGCTGGATATCCCATCTGAATCATACTTGACACGCTTGCCTTCAGTTAGATCTTATAGAATCCATGTCTGATTTTTCTCCAAAGCCTGTATTTGTTCCTCCATTGCCGCTCTCCAGTGTGAATCTTTTACCACCTCATGATAATATCGGGGCTCTGTGATTTTTGTGATAGTAGCGAAAAAGTTTTGATGAGAGGCAGAAAAATTAGCGCTCATGACATAATTAGCTATGGGATAAGGTGTGCCTGAGGATTCCTTCTGAAGTCGTCATGCAAGAGAGAGGGGGTCCTAAGTGCGAGTGATATAGCAAACATAGTCATTCAAGTGGGCTGAAGGTCGTCGCTGTCGAGAGCTGCGCGAAGTGTTCTGGCCCAGATTAACATTGGATGGATCATCGTTGGTCTGGTCAGTACAGGACCTGTCACTGTGGGCCACCCCCTGCAATTCAGCTAGGCCCAGCAGGCATCTCCCCTTGTCTTTAGTATGAGATAGATTAGTGCTGGGCTGTTCAACAGAGAGCCGGTCACTGTGGGCCACTTCTTGTAATTCGGCCAGCCCTAAAACACGTTTTCCCCTGTCTTCTTATTCCCCAAACTACGCTGGGTTGGACTAGATGCTGGGCTGAGTGATCTAGAATCTGTCTGGTCGACCACCCTTGTGGGTTCATAGTTCTGGTTCGCTGATGGATCACAAAGCCCGAAGTCATCAATTTTGTTGCGTTGATTCCAGTGCGTTCCTAGATCCATTTTCCCTTCATTGTTGATCGTGGCCTCTTCAAAGTGATATTTATCTTCACAAAACTTCACATCCCAACTGACAAAAATTTCTTCTGTTTCTAAGTCAAATACCTTTCATCCCTTTTTGCCAAACGGGTACCCAAGGAAAACACACCTCTTACTTCTTGAAGCAAACTTGTCCTTCACTTTCAGATTGTGTCGTGCAAAGCATAAAGTGCCGAAAACTTGTATCTCACTATAACATGGCTTGCAATTGAAAAATATCTCATATGGTGATCTTCCTTTTAGCAACTTACTTGAAGTCCTATTTATTAGATATGTCGCCGTGAGCATGCATTCTCCCAAAAACTGAATTGGTAGGGTCGCTTGGAACCTAAATGCCCTTGCCATGTTTAATTTATGTCGATACTTGCGTTCTACCCTTCCATTTTGTCGTGGGGTATCTAGGCAACTGTTTTCACGCAAAATTCCATGTTCACAATAAAAACTTTGCATTTGGCCAGAGGTGAACTCGGACCCATTATCGCTTCTAACCACTTTAATGCCCTTATGAAATTGATTCCTAACCATGACAATGAAGTCTTTAAGAAGCTTGCTTGCCTCACTTCTATCTCTCATCAAATACACTCAAGTAGCTTTACTAGCATCATCAATAATGCTAAGAAAATAACGAGTACCACACAAATAAGGTGCTCAGTATGGATCCCAAATATCACAATAAATCAAATCAAAAACATACTTTGCATTACTTTTGCTTATTGGAAACAGATTGCAAGTCTGTTTTGCACGAAAATAAATTTCACAAACTTCTTCCTTATCTTTATTCAAATCACAATTGATCCCTAAACTATGAGGAAGGTAAGGTAAAACTTCTCTTGATGGATGCCCAAGTCTTCTATGCCACAAACACCTCACATTTACTTCATTTGCTTGTTTTGATGACGCCTGCGTGTAATACTAGACCCCTTCTCTTTGCTCACATACTACAATCAAAGTGCGGTCCTATATCACGCAAAAATCATCATAATGGGTCACGACATAATTTAACTACTTATAATTTTGATATGGAGACAAGATTACAGTTTAAATTGGGCCCATATAAAACATTTTCCAATTTAATCTCATCTCCTGACACTACCGAGCCTACATCACGAGCCACAGTGCAATCACCGTTTGGCAGCCCAATAGCTATTGGGCTTATCCTCTGACGATTGCTCACTAAATTCACATCACCTACCATGTGGACTGATGCCCCACTATCCAACATCCACAAAGTCTTACCCAGTAATTTTTCGTAACCTGCTTTCGGTGTGTCTATGAGTCTAAGAAGTCTCTCTACTTGCTTCGAAGACGGTCCTGGGATTGCAATATGGGCTCTTTCACTGCTGCTTAGGCCTTTCGCCGCATGTCCCTGATCCAGCGCCTGGGCCTGATGCTGCATTTGGGCCTGTTTCTTGATGCAGGGCAGAAGCAGCAGACTAGCCTATGCTTCGTCCCACTCCTCGGCTTCCTTTGCTATTCCGAGCCCTGCGGTTTCCTCTTCCTTGCCCATGAGGGCCCCACCGCGGTGGGTACCCAATGACCTTGTAGCACACAGCCTCCTCATACCCATATCTCCCACAGATTTTACATGCTTTCTTCCCCACCATATGCACTTGCTCCTTCACTGCAAAGGCCATGGCATTCTCATTGCGGGTGTCCCGCTCCATCATCATCTTCTTGTGGCTTTCTTCTTGCTGTGCCATATTAAAGATTTTGTCGAGTGACGACAGTGGGTCGAGCACAACTATCTGACTCCTAAGGGTTGAATATCAGTCGTCATTCAAACCCAGCAGAAACTAGTGGGTTTTATCTTCTTCATACATTGCCAATATTTTGCAAGAAGCTCCACATGTGCATCCACTGCAAGAACACGTCGATACCTTCACCAAATTGCTGAGCTTGTTCCATAGATTTTCTAGCTTCGAATAGAAATCGCCGATGTCCAAGGTTCCTTGTTTGCAATTCGCAATGTATGCCTTTAGTTGGTGAATCTTCAGGGTGTTAGCCGCAGCATATCGCTTTTTGAGATCATCCCACATAATCTTGGCAGTTTCCGAGTATGCTGTGGTCATTCGAAGCTTTGGGTCGATGACAATGAGCAACCATGAGCATAACATCGAATTGACCATATCCCAAGCATGACATTGCGAGAACTCCTCGTCCTCCTTTTCGGATGATCTCAGTAACTTTCCAACCATGAAGGGTAGCTTATTCTTAGCTTTTAATGCCGTCCTTATCGCTCTCCCCCACAAATCATAATTTTTCCCATCGAACATGATTGCCATAATCATCACCCGGGCCCTTCTGAGGGTGTAAGTAATACGGCGAATGAGGTTTGATAACAAACCTCTTCTTTTCTCCGTTGTTAGTCATGATAATGGTGTATCAAAGATTATGAAAAGGCGAAAGGCTAAGCTCTGATACCATGAAAAGTAGTTGGAAAAGTTTGAGAGAAGCAACCAAAGTTTGGCCAATGTTGCCGTGGCTTTCTCTCTCTGATTCTCAAAGCAAATAGAATACATGATCATATATACAACTCACAGACCCTAGTGTGCCTAAAAAATTCCTTAAACTAAGGAAAGCATAGTAAAATAATTATCACACTCTATCAACAATATACAACTTTTCTAAGTATACACAATTTCCTTAACTCCAGTCGACATGTGCCAAACGCTCCCAAATTCCCAACACAGGCTCCAGAATAGAGTAACTTGATTTTGACATTTGACCTATAGTGACCTGCCCTCAATTTTCTGAATCAATGTTGGTATCTTCAAAATGAGCACATTGGACCAGAAGATATCAAACTAGAACTTGATCCAAACTTAAAATGACCTGAACCGAAGGTTCACGAATCAATGATCCAGTCAATAACCAAGCATGACCAGAGACAAACTGAGTGACCCACTTGCCTAGTCTAATGTTATGAGCACAAGCAACAAGGAACTTGGAACGTTTTCATAAACAAACACAAATGTTTATCAATAGAAAATGACTTTTTTTCCCTGATATTTTCTGATTGAAATTTTTCAAGTGGCATGAAAATGATAATCAGATTTCAATCTTTCATAGCTTATTTCGTGACCATCCAAGATATGAGCTTGTACCAATTTTCCATTATCCTGCCTTATTTAGCTTTGAATTGTAAAGGATACTTTAGTGCTTCCCTGAAACATCAAGTCTACAACTCAAACTTATTGCATGTGAGCATCTTACTAAACTTGTAGAGTCACATTTTATCCTCTAGCAGACTAAGCATCCAAATATTTACAGCCACAAAGGAATATTTGAGAAAATTTAAGTTCTCATAGCATAGGAGCTCAAGTGAGAACCTATATAAAACGTTTGTTTCCTTCATTTTTGCCATCCTGTCTTGTATGTCAACACTGTATTCACTGTTATCTCATTGCCTTGTACAATCAAGCACAGGAATCTAACCTTCTCGACCGTCGTGTGGACATCACGAGTTGCAACTTTTCCTTTTTGTCTGTTCCTTGCCCTCATGAGACATGCATTCTAAGTTCTTCAACTTCAACCTACTTAATCTTAAATCTTATGACTCCAACATATATTTCTGCAGCTCGATTTGAGTAATAACTCGTCTTACTGTGCCGATGGGAATAATGTTTTCTTGATGACTATCAAAAGGGTTAGATTAGTAAGATACCAAGGGGGTGACACACATATTCAAAAGGGGCCAATACAGAAATCATCATACCCTCAAATGTTCACACATAATTCTATCTACAAAATCCAAAAGAGGGACCATTGTACCACAATCGAGCACTTGACTCCAACTATATAACATTGTCAAAAAATAGATCTTGACATCATCAACAGTTTAAGATTTGCCCTCAAAAATCCATCGGTTCCTCTCTTTCCATGTACACCACCAAATAGCCAAAGGAACCAACGGTCAAATCTATCAAATGGAACAGTATTATCTATAAAATATAACATCTTGAATCTCATTAGTGAGCTCATCCATAACAATTGTCAAATGAAAAAGGCTCAAAACACATCACTCGCATGACTTACCTAGCCCAATATCAATGGAAAAGTAACTTGTCTCCCTGCCTAGCATCGCTACACTTGTCCTCAGTCGAACATGTTCTCAACTACTCAGAATTTTGTCAATGAATCACCACAAATTCCATCATAACACTATCATTGCCTTCCCTAAGTCAACAAAGACCAAGTTTACATAATATTTTCTATATTATTCTATGTGCCTTCCCATGCGATGACTTGCTTCAATAGTTCGTCTTTCTCAAATTAAACTGAACTAATTCTCAAAATGTAATATTTTCCATATTATTCTATAGGCCTTCTCATGAGATGACTTGCTCGAAAGTTCATCTTCCATAAACAAAACCAAACTAATTCTCAAGATGTATCTCCCTCTAAAACCTCCTCATAATCACACTTTCCAAATTTTTGCATTGTGAATAACTTGATACATCTAAAGTTGCCAAACTCACACCTCTGTATGTCACCTCTCTTTTTGGTATAACAGGATATGTATTCTATGTCTTCATTTATATTCACAATCCTTAAACCAATATAAAATGGCCTAGTTAATTAGTTGAGCCGTCAGTCACTTCATCTCCTATAGGACTAGGACCACCTACCTCTCCTATCTTCATCTTTAACCATGCTTATTACTCATCTTTTGTGATGTAACAACGAAAAAATATTGTTGCCTTTCGAAATTCCCTTGTTCACATGACTAATTCTTACCATTCTCATCGCCATTTAAAAACTTACAAAAACAGTGGTACCATCTACCCTTTATGGTAGCTTCCCCCACTAGAATCCTGCATTCCTCATCCTATATGCTTCCTATATTCTCTACATCTTTTGTTTTCTTTTCCTAGTCCTTTACAAGTTGAATGCCTATTTCTTCCCTTTCTCAATATTTAGTTTTTCGTATGGCCTTCCATACATTTAGTCTTTGGCCTTGAGCACTTTGCTTTGTTAACCTCTTTCGCTAATCTAATTTGCTATCCATTACAATTGCTAATTATTTATAACTTTTTTTTTCTTTGAATTTCTTCTTTCATTCCCACCAAATCACTCCCGTTCCTAAGTACTACGCCCTCTGCAGACCCTTGTGATTTCCTGAATTAAACTCCAAGTGCATTATGCCATCTTCTCCCAAACTGTGCTTGCATCACCATTGATACACCAAGAGCTGAAATCCCCTTTTGAAGAGAACACCTACTGCTGCCCATTGATTGAAAAAGATCCATCTAAAAAGCACAATTATAATGATGACAACCCATACTAAAGGCCTGTTCTTTTCATTGGTAAATCCCGATTTACCAATTTCAACCAATTTCAACCAAAAAAAAAAAAAAAATCCAACTTCAATCCATTTCAACCAACTTGAACCCACTTCAACATACTTCAATCCACTTCAATCCACTTCAATAAAAAATACCAACTTCAATCCACTTCAATCCATTTCAACTAATCTCAGCTAACTTCACCCATTTCCCAACCCATATTTTCCAATAAAAAGTGATAAGGCTAATGATAGTTAGCTTAACAGATAATTAAAAGTTAGTTAGGAAGCAACCGGAAATGAAGGGGCAGTTAGTTATACAAGCTGTATTATTGTATATATATCCATATATGGCTGTAATAAGAATCATCAGTTGATTGTTCTTGTAATAAAATAACCACACAATTCTCTCTTTTCTTTCCTTCTTTTTTCATGGTTCTGTGAGGCAAGCTCTACCCTGCTGATCACCTTTGTTCGATGGATTTCATGATCGGTTCTTTCTTAATCATTCAGATTTAGCCACGATTTGAGGTGATATCTTTCTAAAATTTTCGATTTTATTGTTTTGTTGAAATCTGGTACATTCTCAAGATTTCTCTTCTGGCAATTCATTAAAATTACATTTGCTTCAGCACTGTTCTATTGAATCTTGATAGTTCAGCTAGTTTTATTGATCAAAACAACTTGATTAAAATATGAGAATGGTAGCTGTAAGTAAGGAAATTGATATAAATGCAATATATGTTTGAAATTTGAATGAGCCATCTCACTTGCTCTACATTCATCCTTCGGATAACCCAAACAATATCTTAGTCAGTGATCTTTTAATGGGGATAACTACAATCATTGGAAAAAGGCAATGGAAATAGCCTTGGTAGCCAAGAACAAACTAGGTTTTGTTTGAGGCATTGTGCTAAACTAACTACTGCAAATCTATTAGCACATTGGGAAAGATGTGACAAAATGGTTTTATCTTGGATTATGAATGCTGTAGTCAAAGATATTGGTCAGAGTATACTCTTTTCAGCTACTGCTAAAGATGTTTGGGTTCAGTTAGAACAACGATTTGGTGAGGCAGATGGTACTAAAGTGTTTCAGATATAAAGAGAACTTTGTATGATCTCTCAAGGTCATCAATCTGTCACTAAATATTTCACACAAATTAATAAACTATGGGATGCATATAATGGCATAATTTCTTTGCCTTGTTGTAGCACAAGTGGAGAGCTTTGTGTTAGTTTGATTGCAGCCAAGAAAATGATTTAGGAACAACAATCGATGCAATTCTTGGTTGGTTTACATGAGGATTATAGAAATGTCAGGGGAAATATATTGATGATTAAACCTCTACCCAGTCTTGATCAGTTTTACCAAATTGTATTACAAGAGGAAAAACAAAGGTCTTTGTCTTCTTCTGTGTCCATCAAAGGGAATTCTACTGCTTTTCATAGCTATATTTCTGGGGATTACTTCAAGAATGGTCAGTTTCAGCAGAGAAATAACAGTCAAGGGTTTTCAAGACCCAGTTCTGCAATTCTAGGCTTCAACCTCAAACTTCTCAGTTCAATTCTAGCAACTACAAAACTAGACAGAAGGTTTACCTAGACAAGGATTTCCAAGACAAAAGGCCTTATTTCTATGATCGTTGTAAAGTACCAGGGTATTCAACACAGAGGTGTTTCAAATTACATGGTTATCCACCTAGACATAGACAGTATAAAGGGGGAAAGGTTGCAGCTATTGCTCAGACAGAAAATGGTCTAGATGTGTAGTCTTCCCAGTCTCCTGCTTTAACTACAGAGTAATACAATCAACTCATTCAAATTTTGCAACATCACAGTTTTGACATGGATAAGTCTAATGAAAGTGTTCTAATGGTAGTGTTTTCTTACTAAGTCTTCTAATGGTAGTGTTTGGATTGTGGATAGTGGAGCAAGTGACCATGTGACTTATGATCTTTCCTTGTTACACAATATTAAGAAGCTGTCTATATCTTGTTATATTACTATGCCAAATGGTAAAAGGGCCCCAATTACACATTCAGGTTCTATGTTTCTGAGGGATAAGATGGAGCTTCATAATGTCTTATACATGCCCACTTTTCAGTATAATATGTTATCTGTCAGTAAATTGATTATACAACTTTCAGCCAATGTGATCTTTACCCCAACTTCTTGTGTACTTCAGGCCCCCACCATACAGAAAGGACTCCTTCTTGGTAGAGAGTATAGCGGTTTATTTCTGCTATAAAAAGGCACTAGAGATAAACAAGCCAATATGAGAACACCTAGCTTAAGCAATGACAATTTCTTTGACCTTTTTTCGTATAGTTCTGAATTATGGCATGAAAGATTAGGACATTTACCTTTGATAAACTTACAAATGTAGGCTTGCCTTCTTGTATTGACAAAAAACATGGAGTTTATCAGGTCTGCCCTATGGCCAAATTGCATAGGCAACTATTTCCTCTAAGTACAAATAAAGCAAATTGTTGTTTTGAGATTTTGCATATTGATATTTGGGGTCCCTGTCCATACAAAACATATGATGGGGATGTTTATTTTTGTCCATTGTGCATGACAGATCTAGAGCCACTTGGGTACATTTAATGGCAACCAAAAGTGCTGCATTCCCTTTAGTCAAGGCTTTTGTTACTTATGTTGAAAATCAACATACAGCTAGTGTTAAAATCATCAGAACAGATAATTGATTGGAGTTAAAGGATTCTTCAACTTTAGAGTTTTATAAGAATAAAGAAATTATTCATCAAACCACCTGTGTGGATACTCTATAATAGAGTGGCATTGTGGAAAGAAAACATCAAAATTTATTACAAATAGTTAGAGCCTTAATTTGTCAGTCTAATATCCCCAACAAGTTTTGGGGAGATGCCCTCTTGACTGTAGTCTATTTAGTCAACAGGATGCCTTCCTCCATTCTCTATAATAAATCTCCTTTTGAGGTATTATATAAGACTAGCCCTACCTATGAACATTTGAGGTCTTTTGGCTGTTTATGTTATGCTGCCACATTAAAAAGGAATAGAGACAAGCTGTAATCTAGAGCCAACCCTGGCATCTTTATAGGATATCCTTTCAGTCAAAAAGGGCCACAAGCTATTTGATCTTAAAACTAAGAAGGTAATCATATCTAGAGATGTTGTCTTTCATGAAACCATTTTTCCCTATCATTCTTCACATCATTTATCAGACATTCCTCTACTAGCTGTATCAGAGTGTATCCCTGAGACATCAAATTTTTCACTTGATAATCACAACCATTTTGATGTTGATTCTAACACACAAGCAGAGCCATCTTCACCTTCTAACTCTCACATCTTCAGTCAAAACATTGCTTTTGATAACTCACATAATGCTTCCCCATTACATGGTGAGTCCTTACAAAATGTTTCTTCATCACCTCCTAGGGCCCTCAGAAGGTCTACTAAACACACAAACAACCAGCTTATCTATAAGATTTCTATTGTGGTATGGCTCAAATTAACACTCTTCCTAGAGAATTTCATGCTTTTCATGCTCAGGTTTCACAACACTTTGAACCTAAGAATTATGAGGAGGTAGCAATGAAACTAGAATAGGTTCAGGCCATGAATAAGGAAATTACAGCATTACGCAATAACAATACTTGGGACCTAGTAGACCTTCCTGCTGGAAAGAAAGCCATAAGTAGCAAATGCATCTACAAGGTCAAATTGAAATCAGATGGTACTCTAGAGAGATTCAAAGCAAGATTTGTGATTAGAGATTTTACTCAGCAATATGGGGTTGCCTATCAGGAAGTGTTCTCCTCAATAGTAAAGATGATAACTATTAGAAGCATTATTGCCTTGGCAGCCTCCACTAACTGGCATCTCTCCTAACTAGATGTCAATAATGCTTTTCTCCATGGAGATTTAGATGAGGAAGTCTACATGGAAGTTCCCAAAGGCATCCCATATCCTTCAAACAAAGTCTGCAAATTAAGAAAGTCTCTATATGGGCTCACACAAGCAAGCAGGCAGAGGTTCTCCAAACTCAGTTAGACTCTTATTTCTCTGGGTTATCAGTAATCCAAATATGACTATTCCCTATTTATTAATAAATCTTCCACTGACATCACACTAGTTGTAGTTTATGTTGATGATATCATGGTTATAAGGTCTAATCCTTCAGAAATCGCTCACCTCAAATAGCATTTGGATACTTTGTTTGGCATTAAAGATCTTGGTTAACTACACTATTTCCTTGGGTTGGAGGTTATCCATACTGCAAAGGGCATTATTTTATCTCAGAAAAAGTTCACCAATGAACTACTTAGAGAATGTGGTCTGTTATCTTCTGTTGCAGTCTCTACTCCTCTCCCTTTGAACTGTAGATTAAACCCTGAAGATGGTGACTTATTGCCTGATCCCTTCCTATGCAGAACTCTAGTGGGCAAACTGAATTTCTTAACCCACACTAGACTTGACTTGAGCTACACAGCACAGACACTCAGTCAGTTCATGCAACAACCAAGAACATCCCATTTCAAAGCACTTCAGCATGTAATTAGATATATTCAGGGAACCATTGGGGCTAGAATCCTCCTCAAAGGCACTGACAAGCTCACTTTGCAAGCCTATTTAGATTCAGATTGGGTAGCCTGCCCCTCAACAAGAAGATCCATTATAGGATACTTGGTTCTCTTTAGAAATTCCCCTATCAGTTCGAAAAGCAAGAAGCAAGGCACTGTATCTAAGTCCTCTTCAGAAGCTAAATATACAGCCATGTCAAGCTGCCTTAGAAGTAGCATGGGTTGTCAGATTACTGGAAGAACTTGGGGTCTCTTCTCTTAAACCTATGATTTTGTATTGTGACAATCAATCAGCCATTCACATTGGAAAAAACCTAGTGTTTCATGAAAGAACAAAACACGTAGAGATAGATTGTCACTTTACTAAAGACAAGATTCTGGAAGGCTTGCTGCAGCTCTCATACATGCCTACAAACGAGCAGCTAGCTAACATCCTCACTAAGATCTTACCATTACCTCAACAAAACAGCATCTTAAGCAAGCTTGGAATGGTTCCTCACCCATCTAGCTTGAGGGGGGTGATAAGACTAATGATAGTTAGCTTAAAAGATAATTAAAAGTTAGTGAGGAAGCCATCGAAAATGAAGGGGCAGTTAGTTACACAAGCTGTATTATTGTATATATATCCATATATGGCTGTAATAAGAATCATCAGTTGATTGTTCTTGTCATAAAATAACCACACAATTCTCTCTCTTCTTTCCTTTTTTCTTCATGGTTCTGTGAATGTTTCATGGCTGATAACAAAAAGAATATGCCCTAAATGCATTCTGAATTTCTAACTGTACGTGCCTCACTATTGTTCCTGCCATGGATTTAAAATGAGGTCATTCTGTGATGAAATGACCCCATTAAAAGGTTTTACGATGAGTAAACAGCATGTGCACTCCATGACATCTAGGATTGCCACATTAGGATGAGTTTGCAATGCCACATCTGGTGCCGTAATCATGATCGATTTACTTTTGGAATCCCTGTCTTCTGCCATATTAGTCGTACAGTATGTTATGCTATAATTTTCTTATCCACTAGTGATTAGGAAATTGAACTAACTACATAAAAAGTTAAAGAAGCAAGCTCAGTAACTTGGTTATACATTTAAATTTCTACTTAAAACTAGAGCACCAGTAAAATTCCCACAGGTTGAAGTAAGCCCAGACCATGACAATTGAGTCCCATAAACTTTTTCAAGTGCCTGTACTGAAAAACGTATTCTCCGCTTTGGGGCAACTATCCCTTCTGGGCAACTTTTCAAATTGGGATTGTTATTGATTTAGGAAAGTCTAGGTCTTGTGTCTCGTCAAGAACCACCTCTGCAATGGGCCCAAGGAGGCTCAATCAGAAAACTCACATATCAGGTTGGGGTAACAAAAGAGGCCCAAATAGGCTGGAATGAAGGAAAATGATAAAATGACCTTACTACCCCTCAATTTCTCTGGCTATAAATAGAGACCCTCATAATCTCTAGGGGGAAAGAAGGTATCATAAGCATTCATATTGTCAGAGCATATTTGTCAGATATCTTTATCCTTAAAATTACAATCTTTAAAGCTCTATTTTTTATCAATTCCTTTGGCGGCTGACTTAATCATCGGAGGGGTGTTCCTCAGATCCACACCCGAGGCCTGCCTTTTTTGTAGGTTAGGAGTTCTAGGCCGAGTTGACTTTGAAGATTGCTACTCATAAGCCCACTCTTCCGACTCATCATAAAAATTAGTTTCTCTAGAAACAGATTGGTGCCTTTGTGGGGAAGGGTGGTAAAAGATGGTGATCAATGATAAAGCTAGGCCTAAGGCAGTTGGCCATCCGTGGTGAGTGTGCCTTCAACATTCATCTATGACAAGTGCGCCCTTAAGGAGACAAGCAATGAGTACAATGAAACTGACGACCCCAACAGTCCTTCTCTGATGGCGCGATATAAAAGCTTCCATCACTATGTCAAGCATTCGACACTATTTTAGTTTGGAGCTAGCTACCTAGGGGGCCAAACAATGTAAGCGCCCATTATACTACATCATTTTTTGACCCACTACTATTTATATGTACAAAAAGAAAGAAGCAAGTCGGGCGGTGTATGTCCTCCTGCCAATCCAACCTTGATGTTTGAAGGCTAATCTTCATCACTTAATTGTGGACCGGCCAGACAAAAAAAAAAAAAAACATAGAAAAGCAATCTAACAACAAGCAAGCATCAGGGCCTTACTATGCTTTCACTGGCCATGTGCCAGCTACATTTGGTGGGACGCCAATTAAAAAACAAAAAATTAGGGTTGTCAAATCGGTCGAGATAGCGACGTTCCCTTTTGTTTTTATTATACAATTTTACTAAACTATCTTTTTTAAATTTATGAAAATACCCTTGGGGTTTTAGTATTTTTTGTTTAGTTGTATTTGTTCTCTTCGTTGGTGTAATAAGTTATTTGCGAATCGTTAATATTCAAGTTAGGTTGGAGCCATACAGTATATTCAAAGATGAATTCTAATAAAGCTATATTATCTTGTATTAAATTCATCTTAATATGTGAAATATATTTTTGTCTAGATTTATAATGATTTAATAAATTTTCTCTTAAACTTTTAATGGTTAGATCAAAAGATCTTAAGAAATCCCGAGCCTGATTTACTGTATAATGTTTTAAATTAGGCAAATTAAAACTTTGTCCTGTCATAAAATCATTTTATCGATTTAATCTAGAGTTAGACTGTAGTTTATTCTTCGGATAACTCATATCTTTAATTTTATGAGTAGTTCTTTTATTGTTTTCTACTAGTAGTTAATATCTGGGGTTAAGTTCTCTTGGTGAATGAAGCGGTCTTTAATGAGAGCAGGGCCAAGTAACACAAAGTGACAAAGGTCGTTATAGCTTGCATATAGCTCTTACTTAATGTAAACGAAATTAATGATATTGTTAATTTTAGTCGATAGGGCAATGAGATGCTTATATTTTGTTTTAGTGGGTAGGCTCTGATACCATTAAGATAGGGGTTTGGCAACTTTTTGTAGAAAAATGTTTAAAACTCTTTGATGTGAGATTATTAATGAGTGAAGAAAAAGATAATACTGTTTAAAATGGTACTGTTTCAAATGCTAAGACATGGTACTCACAAAAGAATAAATCTAACTACCAAAAATTCAAGAAATTATAAATTCCTTTTTGCAGAGCCTCTCCTTGAGATAGATAATCCTTTGATCTGCCGTAACGCTTTTCTCCTTCACGAGCCTTACTGGTCTTACTTCGATCTACAGACTCTTTCTCTCACCTCAAGATCTTTAAAAAGTAAATATAGAATTTCAAAAATTTCTGAAATATCTTTTTATTATTATGGTTTCCCAAAAAGGAAAATTTAGAACGTGGCTAAGAACATAATAATTTTTTGAGTGATCTATTCTTCGCTCAAAAAATCTCTACCCCTTTCTTTTAGAAGTTATATCTTTATACACCTAGATAGTACCTGATTCCATCCTTCTATAGCTACTATAGTACAATCATTGAATAAGTGTTAAGATAGTATAGCTAAGGTAGTACAATTATTGAATGAGAGATAGGATAGTATAGGTAAGGTAGTACACATGGCAAATAGCTCCAAATCTTTGAGATTTCTGAAGATAACCTAGGCAAGATATAGATGCTAGTTTTCGATAAGATTTTAGCCTTACATCTGGCTTGTTTAAGGTAAAATCTTGGCCGTTCTTAGAAGTGCTTGTTTTTCATCCTCTTTTTTCACCAGTTTGGTAAATTTATTTCTGACATCTGCTGAACCTTGAAAATTTTCTGGTTCTAGTTGGAAGAGAAATTTCAATAGTTCATCATCATAGTTTCCTTCTAGCATTTCTTCTTTAGTTATATGAAGATATAGTGGGAATCTCCAAGTAGGCATTTCAGTCCTGAAGTATAAAAGCGGTCTCCTTGACATTTTACTACAAGAGCTCCACTAGTTCGTCAAAAGTTGATCCATGATTCATTGAAATGGAAAGTTTTAAACTTTTTAGTTGCTTTAATATTTAGTTGAAAGTGTTCAGAGATACAGCCGACTTGAATTATGCTAATGCAGGGATAGATAATATTAGTTTTTTCATCCTTCTCGGGAGGTATAGTGTGAAATTTCACAAAGATAGGGCCTTGTTTAAAGATTTGAGGGATTGAATTATTTCAGCAGGGAAATGCGATAGTTCTGTGAGTTTAGAATCCGATAAACTAAATCAATATATCAAACTTCATAAAATTGATAAATGGTTGCTGGATTTATGCTTGAGCAGGCTGTTGGTCTTGCAAAGAGGCATTTTTCACCACTGTAAAACGTCTGTGGAACTTCATGTAGTTTCCAATACACTTGTTTTGCCATTCTGTAATAACTGAAATAAAGAAGTCACAAATATCAAAAGGAACAGGTTTTTTAGCATGTGTAGTCATGTTGATAGGTTTCTTTGATACTAGTTTCGCCTTTAATTATAATATCTCCTTCTCTTTTTCGAGACAGGGGTAGCTTAAACCGGGCTCTGTAATAGTTGAGTAGTTTGTGAAGTTTGTGGCTTCGCTGTGCCAGTAGTTGATATAGTTGATAGTTTTGAAGAGGATGGCTTTAGAGAGCCAATAGTTTTCAGAATTTCTACTAAAACTGTGCGTCCTTGCACTATATCCTTTTTCATATCTCCGATTATATCAGTAGTTCATTTAGAAAGTTCTTCAATTTCTATCCGAATATTGTCAACTATAGCTTTTACTTCAGTTTCGAGATGTTTGAGTCCAACTGATATAGTTTCTAGATACTCGTTAAAGTCGATGACTATATCTTTGAGTTCCTTAAGTTTTTTTGGCATCGCCATTATAAGGATACTCTACTTCTCTTGTTAGATAATTTGCAAGGAAACTGTTATTTCTTGAGATATGCTCATAAACAGCTTTAAATTGAGATAAAAAGGTTTGCCATCTATGATGCTTTCTCATATGAGGACCATTAGCTTAACAAAAGTAGTGCCTGCTTTATTATCAGTTAACACTTTAAATTACTTTAGGAGGGGAAACAATCTCCATGTGTTAATTCCTCGGATTATAGGCAGAATTTCTTTCTCCATAGTATTATAATTTTCTTCAGTTTGGGAAAATGTACCACTATGATATCTATAGATTTTATTAAGTACTGCAGACCAAACCTTATCAGAGGCGTCAGTTCATATAATAAGATTGTCTTCAGGTTCTGGAGTCTGAGTTAGGGTAAATTTTTACATTCTTCCTTTAAGCTTTTTACAATCTAAGTATGATGTTCAGTCCATCCTTTAGTATTATTTTTTATTAACAAACTTTGTAAATCTTTCTTTTTCTTGCTAGATTAGGAGTATAAGAGCTAGCATAATTAAGTAGTCCTAAAAATCATTGAATTTGTTTTTTAGTTTGTAGCTCATTAGGATATTCCATTATTTTCCTAGAAATGCGAGTTTGTAAAGAGATTCCATTCGAATCCTAAAAAGTCAATTTTCTCTTATTCGATCATAGCTTTTTTCTCGCTAAGATATATACCTTCTTTTGTAGCAATTTTTCAAATATCTGTAAGCGATTTCGATGTTCTTCTAGAGTTGTAGTGTTAATTAAAATATCATCAACGTGGACGACTAGAAATGAATTTAAACGTTTAAGGGCATTGTCCATGCGTCTTTGAAATATTCTAGGTGCATTTTTTAGTCCAAATGGCATTACTATCCATTCATAAAATCCTTGAGGTGTACTAAATCCTGAAAATATTTGATACTATCTTCTTCCATTTTAATTTGCCAGAATCTTGATTTACAGTCAAACTTTGAGAAATATTTTTTTTTATTTTTTACAAGATTGATTAAAACTTCTTTACTAGGTAAAAAATAATTGTTTGTTTTTGTAAATTGGTTAGGTTTTCTATAATTTGTAACATTCTAGCTTTATTTCTTCTTTTTTCAGCTTCATTCATGACCACAAAGGCTGGTGAAGAATAGCTTTCTTTTGATGGACGTATTAATCCTTTTTCTAGCAACTCTTTGATTTGTATAGATAATTCTTTTATATCTTCATGGGTATAGAGCATTGGTTTTTCTTTAATATATCTTTCTTGAGTTAACTCTATTTTAGCTTTGGGATGTTAAGGTTTTCAAAACTGCAAAGCGTTGTCAGAATAGATTTGCTTCAATTTATTAATTAAATCTTCCTTTTTGATTATGTGAACTTGAAAAGTGGGCTCTTATAATTGTAGTTGTATAGGAAGTGCAATTTGTTCATATCCATGTTCACCACGCTTTGCGAGAACTCCATAAGGGTGTTTTAAAGTAGGTATTTTTATTGTGTCCACATTTTGTAGTAAGATATACAGTATAGGGAGTTTAAGTAAATTTAGCAAACTGTTTAACAAAATCATTTCCTACAAGAATATCATATCCTGAGCTATATTGTAAGACTAGAGGAATATTAAGAATTTTATTTCCAAGTATAATAGATACATTACTCTGGACTAATTGTAAAGAAGTGCTAATAGGATGAACTCCTTTAATTTTAATTCTTTTATCATATAAAAGTTTTTCCCATTTATGGAGGAAAAAATTTTGAAAAAAGGTTACCTCAGATCCAGCTTCTATTAAGGAAGTGGTTGTTATATTTGTTTCTTTAACTGTTGTATCAATGTAAGTGAGAATGAAAAATCATAATTGCTTCATATTCTATCAAGAATAATAGTATTTTGTTTATCAACTAAAATGATTTGAGTAGGTTTTATATCATAAGTAGTGAAATGATCTAGAAAATTCATTCCTAGTAAAATATGGTAGTATTCATTATTGATAGAATGATCAATATAACATTCGCATTCTAAAAGAATAGAATTAGGGGTTTTCATCATTCTTTTAGATTTCTAATTAAGAGTAGATTTTCTTCTATCATAATAACAAAGTTATATTCAGATGCGGAGATGATAGGAATAGGTAAAGGTATACAATGACATTGTGATGCTTCAGTATCAATTAAGACTTTATTTTCTATCCATGTTTGGCCATTAAAATATTCGAACTTTACTTTATAAGTTGAGTTATTAGAGTTTGTTCTAATACTTTTAGGATGAAATCTAGTATTCTAATCATGCTAAAACTTCTTAGTAGAGTTGGTTGATTAATAATTCTCATTCCTTTATGAGAGTCGTGGAGCTTTGTAAGTACTAGAAGCCTCTTCTTCTTCTACTAATTGGAAGTCAGTTAATGTAATCTTGCTTCTTACATAGAAGGTGGAATAACAGTGCTTACTGTTAAAAAGATAGGATCTATTGTTATTTTTTCAATTTGTCCTATTTCTTTCATTGGAAAATTAGTATTAGAGAAAATGTACGATCCTCGATAATAGAATGATAATGCATCATTTCCTAATTGTAATCCTATATCAATTAAAAGTTTAAACTGTAAATTGAGAGTATCTCCAATATTTTTACTTTGTAAAGTAACAGAGTAATTAGAATAACATTCGAAGATTATCTTTTTATAAATAAGGTTACCTTGCAGAGTTCCTAAATGACTATTTTATATATTTGTAAACTTTAATCATGAAGTGATAAAATGATATGTGAGTTACTACCTTCTTTAAAACATACTTTTACTATGATTTATATTCCTTGTAGATGAACATATTTAATTAAGTCTCGATCTCTTGCCGGAATTTCATCTAGAAAATTTTCAATCATGCCCTGCGTCATTAATCTTAGTCTAATATTTCCTTGTAAATGTTGAACATTAATAGGTTGTTCAGTTGTATATAATTTGAAATGTCGTATTAATTTTCTTGTTAAGAAATCATCCTTTTTCTTCATGAGACTTCTTGCGTCTTTTAGAAATAAATCGATTATTAGTATTTTTGAATATAGTTTTTGATTAAAGGTAATTACTCCGGTATAGTTTTTATTGCTTTCTTGTTCCTGTTGCTGTATTGTATCTGATTCTTTAGTATTCATTTTCTGCATCTAAATAACTTTCTGTTTCAGATGTTACCGTTTTTGCTTTTGAGCTAATAGATTCATAGCAACTAGTAAATTCATCATATTCGTTAGAGTTTATGAGGTAAAGTTCTTCTTATATTTCTTTGAATTCTTCAGAAAGTAATTTTACTATATTAGCTTTTCCTTTATAACAATCTATATATTTGTGTCCGATTTCTCCACAATTCGAACATTGACATGCTGTCGAGTTTTTATTCCTTTTATAGTATTTATTTTCCAAATTAAAATCTTCTTGAGCTAGTTTTTCATGTCCAAAATGCTTACTACTTTTTTATGGTTTATTAACAGATTTTTCGATTTTTGTTTTCCCTAATTTTAAACTCTTCCTTTTAGAAAGTTGCTTCTTTGGTTTTTTTTTAGGAGTAGTTTTCTTAATTTTCTTTCTTAAAATTTCTTTTTCGTTTAGGTCTATAATTGGAATGGTTTTCACACCTATATTGTCTTGTTTTTTAATATCTTCACAACATAAAATTACTTCTTTAATGTATTTTTTTTGATTTTCTTGTAGGCAAAGCTGAATCATTTCTCGACTTGTTATCATTTGACCTACTGCTATAGATCTAAAGACTGTGGGTTATTTAGCGAATTCTTCAAATTTTCAGAAAAATGTCTATTCCATAGATTAGGAAATTCATTTAGCAATAATTGTATATAACTTTCTTGATTTTCTGTAGAATCATAAAGTTCATAATAGTATTTGTCAAATTCACAAAAGAAACTCTTGAAGTTGCATAAGTTACAAATTTGTAAATTAGTTATTTTATATAACATTTCTCTTCTTCTTTCAATTCTTGCATTGTCTGGATTTCTAGAATACTCATATCCTTAAAATTTTCCAATAAGATATTTTACTATAGACCATGCTCCTTCTTCTATACTAGTTACTAAGTTTCATTTTACATCTAGCTCTATTAAGTTTTTAATACCAGGGAGATTCCGTTAAATTAGTTAGCTATTATTCCTTGAAAAAAGTTGTAAATAGCATTTACATCTCTGTCTTCTCTAGCATAAGCTGGTTCATATATTAGATTTAATACCATGGTACCTTTCCACATGTCTAAAGATTTAATACTAGTTCTTGGATTAAAGGATTTTTTGGTTTAAACTATTCATTAATCATTGGCTTTCCTTTGTTAATGTCATAATATTCTCCACCTTTTGCTTTTGGTTTATAATTTTCTCTTAAGTGGGGAGGAATTGAGCTTTCTCCTGGTTCATAGTTTGGATTGTTATTTCCTACGCTTCTAGTTGGTGCTCCTGACTGCATATTTACATGTTTTACCATTTTAGATATTTGTTGATCTTCAAATTCTTTTAATCGTTCTTCAATAGATTTGGTATATTCTCCCATTATTATCAAATTTCTTCTTGCCTATTTTCAATAGTTTGTTAAGGTGTTTCTTCTCTTTCTTTTAAGATTCTTTCTTAATACTGTCTGATGTATTTTTCATCATCACTTTTGGGATTTATTTTATTTGGAAATTTAATTTCTAATGACTTGTGTTCGTTCTTTTGGTTAGGCTTTAAGATTCATTCAAAAGTTATATTCATCAGTTGCATTTGTATTACGAGTTGTTT
Organism: Lophocereus schottii; assembly: GCA_002740545.1. Lineage (NCBI taxonomy): Eukaryota > Viridiplantae > Streptophyta > Magnoliopsida > Caryophyllales > Cactaceae > Lophocereus > Lophocereus schottii. Next base: position 22,465 of record NCQV01059350.1, read on the forward strand.
AATTACTTCACTTATTTCTTTTATTTCGGTCTGTGCTTCCTTAAGTTCTGCTTCGATTTGAGAAAAACTCATTACTTAGTCTTCGTCGTTAAACCAATATTCTGTATTGAATTGGTTCAGATTGTTGTCATTATTTAAGTGAAAATTTTCTATAAATTTAGGACAAGTTCTCCTTTCTTCTTCATAGATTAAGAGGGCTAATCTATCTTCGATTTTCCAGATATTCTTTAGAGTAGGCACTTATTCGAAGGTGATCAAGTTTTTGAATATAATATCATTCGCTCTGTTTAATTTCATCTTTAGAATAAGTTTGATATAAGTTAAGTACAAATTCACAATTACGCTGAGAAGTTATTTTTAATTTTGGTATCTCGAGTTTTTCCATGAAAGTTTTATTTCTAATAATAGCTTTTGAAACTTGGTTTTATAAGTTTTTATTAGTTTTTGCACTTTAGTCCCTTTAGTTCTGCTTAATTGCAGCCAAAGTCTATGGTAAAATATCTTATTAGACAATTTAAAGGTTATGAGTATGTAGAAAATCAAGACAATGCAAGAATTGAAAGAAGAAGAGAAGTGTTATATAAAATAACTAATTTACAAATTTGTAACTTATGCAACTTCAGGAGTCTCTTTTGTGAATTTGATAAATATTATTATGAACTTTATGATTTTGCAGAAACTTAAGAAACTTACATACATTATTGTTAAATAAATTTCCTAATCCATGAATAGGCATTTCTGTGGAAAATTTGAAGAATTCGCTAAATAGCCCACAGTCTTTAGGTCTGTAGTAATAGCTCAAATGATAATAACCCAAGAAATGATTTGTCTTTGCCTACAAGAAAAATCAAAGAAGACACATTAGAGAAGTAACTTTATGTTGTGAAGATATTAAAAAACCAGAACAATATGGGTGTAAAAACTATCCCAATTATAGATCTAAACGAAAAAGAAACTTTAAGAAAGAAATTAAGAAAACTACTCCTAAAAGAAAACCAAAGAAACAAGGAAGAATTTAAAACCCAGGAAAACAAAAATAGAAAAATCTGTTAATAAACTACAAAAAAGTAGTAAGCATTTTAGACATAAAAAACTATCTTGAGAATATTTTAATTTGGAAAATAGATACTATAAAAGAAATAAAAAACCTACAGCATGTCAATGTTGAAATTGTGAGAAAATCAGACGCAAACCTGTACATTATTATAAAAGAAAAGCTAATATAGTAAAATTATTTTCTGAAGAATTCGAAGAAATATAAGAAGAACTTCACCTCATAAACTCTAACAAATATGATGAAGTTACTAGTTGTTATGAATCTATTAGCTCAGAAGTAGAAATGAAAACCTCTGAAAAAGAAAGTTATTCAGATACAGAAAATGAGTACTGAAAAAATAGGTATAATACAGCAATAGGAACAAGAAAACAATGAAGACTATACCGAAGTAACTACCTTTAATCAAAAACCATATTCAAAAATAATAGAAACTGATTTATCTCTAAAAGACCCAAGAAGTTTTATAAAAAAATGGATGATTTCTTAACAAGAGAATTAATACAATATTTCAAATTATATACAACTAAACAAGTTTTTAATGTTCAACATTTACAAGGTAATATTAGACTCAGATTAATGACTCAGGACATAATTGGAAAATTTCTAGATGAAATTCCGGCAAGAGATTGAGACTTAGCTTGATGGACGTCCATCAAGGGAACATCAAACAAATCTTCAAGACTAGCAAGAGAGTCCAAGTACAAGCACCAAAGGCCACCGAATAATCAAGTCATTGCTAAGTCAATTTTCAGCCCTCCCTGGATTTGAACCAGTGCACAAGCCCGGTTTTGTGCACCAGATTTCCTAACCCTCCTAAGGGTATGATTGGGGTGCAATCAGCTTAGGTTGAACTTAAAGAAGTGCTTGATCCAATAAAATAAGTTGCAAGTGATTTGGAGTTTATTTGCCTCCTCAAATCAACTGTACAAGTCAAGTATGCAAATCTGCCTAGTTTGCACAGTTCTTGAAATGCTCTTGTTTTGGCACACAATCCCCCTAATTTTGAACTGAAACTTTCATGGCTTGATAGTACCTTAACAATATTATCAAATAGCCATAAAAAACCTCACCCAAATTACACACTTGAGGAGCTATTAACCAGCAAAGTTAGGGAATTAATTCCCTTTACCCGGGTAAAGACTAGCTGGTTGTACATGGTGATTATGACTTGCTTTTGTGTTCTCAAGAAGGCAGCCACTTGCAAAGTGCTTGATTAGAGGTCCAAGCTGAAGTCTAGTACTTGATTTAGCCTTAAGTCAACACCTAAGTCCTTAAGATCAACAACTAATGATGTGTCACTTACCGGTTGCATCTTGCCTTGTGTGGACTGTTTTGGGAAACCAATTGTAACCTAGTTCAGTTAGCTTATCTTTGAATTTCTAGTTGTTGTAAGCAAGTAAGAAGGAGTATGTAACCCCCCTTACTTCTTACGTGAGGGAATTTTGATCATTTTATGAATGAAGTTGAGCCATAGCTCCTTTAAAGACTCAAGCTCTCTTCTAACTTATCCTTGCTTGTGGCCGAGTAAGGTGGTGATGTAGCAAGAGTCCTAGCATCTCTTTGGTGGTATTTTTGTATCCAAGGGGATGTTAAGGGCACTAGCACTTAGCTTGCTGGTGTTTTTATATCCAAGTGTGGTGCTATTTTCGGTTCTATCCTACCATCCATCCTAGTGTGAGTTTGAGTTTTTATAGTTGCTTGCTTTCTCAATTGATTTGAACCTCTCCTTGCTATTTGAGTGTGGAGAGACCTTGTGGGAATACATCATCTTGGTATTAGAGCTAAGTTTTCTTCTTGGCCCTGACTCACAGCCCAAAACACGCTCCTACTGCACAAACACAACCAGCCACAAAGAATCTATGCTATAAGCCGAATTGAGACATGAGTGCAAGCAAGTCTTTGGAGGAAAATTTTGAGGCCCTCATAAGGAATTACGAAGCAATGAGGCTTCAGAATGAAAAAATCAAGAACCAAAATGAGTATTTGAGGCACCAACTCGGTGATTCCTTAAAGCAAAAGAAGAAAGCCATTAGAATTCTCTCTCGTGTAGTTCATCCGAATCTGTCCACGGTGAAGAAGATGAATAAGGAAGCAATCCCTTTGGATCATCAAATGAAGAAGAGCCTATTAGAAGGCTAACAAGGGGTAGAAGAAATCGACCAAACCTTGGTGACATCAAGGTAGAGGTTCCGGAGTTCGAAAGGAAGCTTGATCCCATCGTGGAAAGAGTTTTTGATTACAAGGAGATCCCAGAGGATAAGAAGGTAAAGCCTGTTGCTCTTAGACTTAGGAAATATGCCTCCCGTTGGTGGTCCAATTTGTGTGCCAAGACAGTTAGAAAAAGGAAAGCCAAGATTCGAACTTGGGAGAAAATGAAGTCTAAGCTTAAGGACCACTTCCTACCCCCTTCTTACCTTCAAGATAGTTACTCCCAACTACGCAATTTAACCCAAGGGACCATGAGTGTAGAGGAGTATACTAGATAATTTGAAAAGTTATTGATCAAATATGACCTTTAAGAGGTTAAGGATCAAACTATTGTGAGATACTTAGGAGGACTTGATCCTAGGTATGCCTATGCAGTAGAGTTACAACAATATTCCACCTTTGATGAGGTGTGTGTCCTAGCGCACAAAGTAGAATAACAAAAGAAAGCTAAGCTCCTCAAAAGAGACTTTTTGATGCCCCCACCCAAGAGCCAACCTTTTAACAAGGGGAGCTCATTTCCACCTCTAGACCCATGGTTTCAAACCCTTCCACCCCACAAAAGAACTAAGCTCCACAAAAAGGCTTAGCCCCACAAAATAGACTAAACCCCACCCCTTTGAATACTAGAAGGTGTTTTAAGTGCCAAGGCCTTAGTCACATAGCTTCAGATTGCCCAAATAGGAGAATTATCTCTTTGGCCGAATGGGAGGCAACTAAATAGGAGGAAATGGGGGAGGAAAGAAGGTGTGTTTTATGGATGAGCAAGAGGAGGCCATGGAGGAGGCGGATGAAGGAGAGTTGTTGGTGTTATGGAGAGCCTTGAGTGGAATCAAAGGAGCCAATGGGGAACAAAGGGAGAACATCTTTCACACTAGATGTATGGTCCAAGGGAAGGTATGTTCCTTGATCATTGACGGAGGAGTTATGCAAATGTGGCTTCACTTAGCATGGTGGAGAAACTCAACCTTCAAGCCACGACTCACACCTACCCATACAACATACAATGGCTCAATCATGGTAAAGGCTTGCAAGTTAATTCAAGATGCTTGATCTCTTTCTCCATTGGAAAGAGCTACCATGGTAAGTTGTGGTATGACATCATTCCCATGGATGGTTGTCATACTTTGTTGGGAAGACCGTGGTTGTTTGGTAGAAAAGTGATGCACGATGGCTACTTAAATACCTATACATTTTCTAAAGATGGGAAAAAGATCACCTTTACCCCATAAGCCCATCTCAACTCCACAGCCACAAGCCACCAAAGAGCTAAGAACATTCGGGCGTACTGCTCACTTGTAGTGAGCCCCTTCTTAAGGCCTCATACCACGAGTTCAAGGCCTTTAAAGAGTGGATCCTCACTTATCTTAGTGAGTCTGAAGGTTTTACACCAAGCCATCCCATAGCCATTTCCCTACTTGAGCACTTTAGCCATGTTCTCCTCGAAGATATCCCCATAGGTTTACCCCTAAAAAGAGCCATACAGCACCCTATAGACCTTGTTCCTGGAGCCATACTTCCTAACAAACTGACCTATAGGATGAATCTTAAGGAGACCATGTAAGTTCAAAGGCAAGTGGGAGAGTTGATCTCTAAGGGATTTGTTAGGGAAAGCCTTAGTCCTTGTGTCGTTCCGACTTTCTTGGTCCCAAAGAAAGATGGGAGTATGTGGATGTGTGTGGATAGCCGAGTCATCAACAAGATGACTATCAAGTATAGGCATCCCATACCACAACTTAAGGATATGCTCGATGAACTCCACAGCTCATGTGTGTTTTCCAAGGTGGATTTGAGGAGTCGCTACTATCAAATTCGTATTGGAGTAGGGGATAGTGAAAGATGGCTTTCAAGACAAAAGGATGTTTATATGAGTGGCGAGTCATGCCATTTGGATTATCAAATGCACCAAGTACCTTCATGAGACTTATGAACCAAGTGTTTCAGCCCTATACTGGTAGGTTTATGGTGGTATACTTTGACGATATTTTGATCCATAGCAAGAATGTAGAAGAGCACCGTGACCATCTAACTCAAGTCATAATGGTCCTTGAAAAGGAGAAGCTTTATAGGAACCTAAAAAAGTGCAACCTTTTTCACAAATGATGTGACTTTTCTAGGCTACATTATGACTGCCCACGGCATCGAGGTAGATGACAGCAAAGTGGAGGCCATTCGGTCTTGGCTGACTCCAAAGAGCATTCATAACGTGCGAAGTTTCCATGGATTAGCCTCATTTTATAGGCGATTCATTAGGAACTTTAGCACTATTATGGCCCCCATAACTGAGGTGATCAAAGGCTCTTCTTTTAGGTGGACCCCTAAAGCACAAGAACCCT
>NCQV01059361.1:12768-22770 GCA_002740545.1 Lophocereus schottii
GCCTTTCTAAAACCCTTTTGAAGTAGCATTAATTTGTCCCTTCGATGTCCTTTTGGTGTCCCTATCGGTCAGATCTACTTCAAAAGGTTGCATGGTTTGCAAGTTTTCCTAAAATTCACTAGTGATTGTATTAGGTAAAAGGTCAATGCTTCTTTTTTTATTCGTTATTTCATCTGGTATCTGCATTACTAAATTTGAGAAACAAATTTGGATTTTGATAGTGTAATTTGTCTGAATCAGAATCAAGGTTCAGGCCTGGCCTAAAAACCTGCCTGGGTTCTTGGATCAGATTTTCATTCAAATTTTAGGCCAGGCTAAGGAAGCTGTCAGGGCCCAAACTAGGGAGATCGAACCTAGCCTTGCCCAGGGAACCCAGTTGGGTTCCTTGGCCAGGCCCACTTCCTGTGACTCCATGAGTCCAATTCTTCCATTTTCTGTAAAAAAAAGGTTTTCTAGAAAATATGAAATACCTAGCACACGAGTCCGACCATTTGTGGAGGATTGCACCCTTGGAGAGGTGGATTCTTACAGCTACAAGCCTGCATTTTGGACTTCAAGAAGGCATTAGATAAGCAACTAACATTGATTGAGTTCTCTTATAACAACAACTTCCTCTCTAGAGTAGAAATGTCTCCATTTGAAACTCCATATGGTAGGAGGTATAGAACCCGCTTATATTGCAAGAGATCGACGAGTACTCACCATTGGACCTGAACTGATTCGGCTACAACAAAGAAGGTATGAGTGATCCAAGAGATGATGAAGGCAGCCCAAAGCTGCCATAAGACCTGTGCGGACAAGCAGTGAAAACCCTTGAAGTTTGAGGTTGGAGACTAAGTCTTCCTGTGAGTCTCACCCACCAAGGGTGTCATACGATTTCGACAATCAAGCAAGCTCACCCCAAGGTATATCAGTCCTCTATAACTGAACCTCGGCTATAACTGCTAGAGGAGCTCCCTAAAGTCCATAATGTATTTCATGTATCCCAGCTATATAAATACGTTCCTAACTCGAATCATGTGATCAAGCTAGAACCTCTCTATTTTAAGGAAGACATAACCTATGAGGGGCAACCGATTGAGATCTTAGGCCGTTGAGAAAAGCAGTTTCATAACAAAGGTGTCTCACTTGTGAAAGTCCTTTGGTCTAACCACACCATTGCCGAGGCAATATAGGAGCCGAAAGAAGGAATGCGATCTAAATACCTTCATCTATTTACTATACTAGGTATGAATAAGTTTTAGGGACGAAAATTCTTTCAAGAAGGGTGAGATGCAAAACCCAAGAAATTTGGATGTTGATGACTAAGTTGTTTGTGAAGTTTCGAGGACGAAACTTCTTTTAAGGGGTAGAATGTAAGACCCTGGAAATTCATATTTATAATCCTTGACGAATGGTTAAGTTGATCTTTAGTTGCTTAAGCTTGTAGGTAGTATTTTAATATGAGCCTTCATGTAATTAGAATTGCGGACCAAGCCCAAATCATTTTCCTATGTTTGACCCAAATCTAAAATTTTAATATTTCAAATTTCGATTATTTTTATTGATGGATTATTAAAAGAAGAAATTTAGATATATTTTATACAAGTGATATTTGGTAAAAATTTAGGTTTTACTATTAAAATTTCCCTCTTCAAATTTCAAATTTTTAAAATTCTGTCCAAAGATTCAAGGATGCTAATGCCCCAACTTAATTCTTGACAATTAAGTTTCACCCAAAAAAAAAGATAGGGATCTTAGCTTAGCGTCAAATATTTTGATGACTAAAGTCAGACAGCTGATCAACATTGATCACAACCCCCCTTAAGTTTGGAAAATAAATGCAAAGCCATTTGAGAAAGCGATGCCCTATGGCCATGAGGCAACCTATAATTAACTGACTGACAATGGTTTTTCACATGTCTTACTAATTAACCAGGGAATCACATAACATCTCGAAGCATCTCCATTGCTCTGCAAGTCAAGGCTCAAGATATATTCCACGGTATATTTTTTCTGATTAGTGAAACACAGACACAATCTAGCAGAGCATGGAAGAAGGAATTACACCATTAGTCTGATGCTGTATAATGTAAGAAAGAAAACAAATCTGAAGACACTGAATGCTTAGCTAATGCTCTCATATTCTACAGTTTTAGGCCTAAAATTGGATAGAGCATATGATATAGATAACCAAATATCGCTAGATCACCTTATGTCTTGCTCTACATTTGTTATGTTGGACAAAATTGTTAATTTGAGTAATAAAATAGAGCGACAACAATAATAGACGTACTGTATTCAAATTGATTTTTTCGTGTTCAGGCCATTATGCAATGATTTTGAAGTGCCCCATAGGAACATACAAAAGCCCAAAATGATCTAACACATTGTTTAAATTTCTCACGTAACTGACCTAAGTATAAAGTGATCTATCGCCAACCATATCAGCTTACTAGTACATGATTGGCCTTGACATGTAACCAATAAGAACATGAATCACCGCAATCAGCACTGAGCTTATCACTTTAGGAATAAAACCTTTACAAACTTCTGAAGGATGAAAGCAATGAAGACAAAAAAAAGGAGCATATAAACAGCACATTCAAATTGACTGACTTACTTCATATTTAAGATTTTGGTTTCCGTCTAATTAATGTAAGGGCTTTTTGCTAACCGTGTTGCTGTCCTAGTGCCCATTTCTCTTGTTCCTATCACTCGGTCATAAGCACTATTAGGTCCATTGTCACTTCTCTTTTTCCCTGCCAATAAGATAGAAAGACAGATACAATAGCTCCAAACATCAAGTAATTTGATGAGCCAAGAAACTTTATAGCACACAGGTCCATGGAAGTTTATTATACAATCAAAATATTAGTCATTATGAAATTCTAATAGTTCAATTCACTATTCTTATTACACAAATAGCTACAACATGCTGACTTTTCCAAAAAACACAAAGTCCAGCCCTAATACTGTATCATAGAGGGGGATCAAGAACTCAAGACAAGCTCAAGACTTAACAAAATATTTAGGACACTGAAAACCATTAAGAGGAAACAGAGAACAATAATCATGGTAGTAGACCACCTAATAACTTTCAGGGGTCAATATGCAGCAGCCCAAAATTCAAAATACAGAAAAAATTGGTTTGAGGGAAACAAGAAGATTACAGGTTTTTCAAAAAGATAATTGTAAGATTCGAATCTCTACTTCCATTCCTTTTTTTTTTTAAGGCTACCATCAAGCTAGAGAAAAATTCAATAGTTATAACTTATGCCAACCCAAGGGGGAAAAATCACAGCTATGGTCATAGATGTTAACAGGAAAACAATTGATATCTAGACAAGGTTATACTTTTTTAACATCTAACAACTGAATGGGAAAAGGAAAACATGCAAATCGCACATGACAAAACAATCCAGTTTGTTCAATATCAAAAGGTCAAATTTGTGTAGCTGGTCAGTGATAGAAACACCAGGAAACCCATCCTAACAAGAATACTTTTACCGTGGTCAGTGTACCTTTACAATCTATTTAACAATAATAATTGTAATCTTTGTTATTTCTTTTTATCAGAATCTGTACAAATATAGTGGTTAGGAGCTACTTCAAGTCCACTCAAAATACAATCAAATTTGTTAACAGATAATAGATTTTGAGTACAGTAGGGAAAATGTGCTACACCCTGATCACATTATCTGGAAGCACACCTGAAAATAAGATGAGCTATTTCGACCTTACTCAAACCAAACTGCCTGAGAGGAGAGCCCTTAACTAAACTATTCCACCAACCTAGTTTGGCCCTGATCTAAAATTAACCCAACTATAGTGACTCGTTTGCTAGGTCTAAAACAATTGCATAACTATAAATTGTCATCAAGACTGAATCAAATATCATTACACCACCTTAATATGTAAGTTTTAAATTTGCTTAGTTCTCTTTTATCTATCATTTTGATGTTTCATTGGGTTTATTTGCTAAATACATCTCACACAGCTAGTTTTCTCTTCCTACAATCCTATTCTTTTCGAGCGATTTTTCAAAATAACCAGCACGTCTCTAATGCGATCACAAACATTCACTTTCTGCGTTTTACTTTTTTTTGTTTTAATGAAGAAAAATAGGTGCAAGTACAACACTACTCAAGAAAGATTCCTATCTTAAAAGACAATGGAATTTGTGGATTCTTATTTGCACATCTCTAATGGAATTTGAAACCTGATTTGAATGGTCAAAATCTAAACTTAGGATTACATTTTGACCATGTTTCTTTCTTTGTCTAATAAAAAATTATGGAATTAGATATTAACAAACATGCAGTATGCTATTCTTCTTGTTGACATTAGTTAATATCATTTTCAATCTATGGTGTACCAGAATTCCTATGAACTCCACAAATTCCTTTCCAACCTGGATAGAATCTTAAAATGCTGAAAAAATGAGTGTTCAAAAGTTTTCATTAATCCACACTACGAAAGAAATAGGATGAGATTGATTACCGTGTTGTAGCCAAGAGGAGCTCTAAGAGTCAATCACTCAAACATGGGGTACTCCACACCAGCCTTCGCAATGCGAGTCATAGCAGTCTCAATGAGTCTCAAAGAGAAAATCTTAAGAGGACGAACCTCATACACCCCCATGTGATTGGTTACGGTGCCATCAATCACTGCAATCTTCAACTCCTTGTCACATTTATAACCTACCAAATTAATAACAACCCATTAACTGAAATCACCCATTAAAACTTATCTAATCAAAATGACGGCATCAAATTAGAGTTAAAAAAAGAAGTTATATTGCCTTTATGGACTTAATGGCTAATGAAACCTCGAAAAACCAACTACAATTTTAGAGGAATTAAGATTGTAGATGCAATTCTTATATGAAACTAAATAAGAGGTATCACGAATGAAATCAAAATAAGACTAACTTCAGCACATTACGAAACTCAAGGAACCTGCTAAACAGTACATTTGTTCGAGTGAGGACATCTGACTCCTTTCCAACAATATAAGAGGACCAACTTCAGCACCAATTGAAAAAAAACTCAACGAAATCTGGGCACATTATGCAGTTAACACAAATCTTCCTCAAATATTTGTGTTGCAATAAAATGAGAAGTAATGGAGGAAAGGAAAAATAAGGCAATATTCATAAGCATAGACATGGCCCAATTTGAGAAAATTAAATTGCTATGAACAATCTCATTTAGTTATCGAGAACATTTCAAATGCATTAAACAGAATATTATTAGATTCACCGAAATTAAACATAACATACAACCAGAAATGAATTTGATTTACTACAACAAAAGTTCATTTAAGTAACTAAAATCAGATAAAATGACAATGATATTCAAATTTGACGTGTATCAAAGTGATTGTATCAACAAGATAAAATCTCAATTGCTTAAATTGGAGGTGAAACAGAAAGAAGCAATGATGAGGGGGAAATTACCTGGAAAATTGATTGTCATAATGAAGCATGTAGTAAGGCTCCATGCCTACTAAGTATCACATTGAAGTATCAACAAAGAGGAGAAAAACCTTAGGGATTTACTTAGTTAAAATGCTCGAATATGGAATTTGTTAATTCTAGTATTAAGTTAATGCTAGCCATGGCTGATCAGAAATGACAAATCACAATTTCAAACTTCAATTGAAGAGATTAATTGTAGCTATAATCACATAGTATAGGCATATAAGAGTATCTTAATTTCAAAAGAAAAGTTGATAGGAAGGATGCCAAAATTACATTCAAGTATCCCAACTCTTTGCAAGATATCAAATGATATAATGTTTTTTGTAGTAAACTTTGATTCTTTTTCATTGTTCAAGAGCCGTGGAATCAGCCACTGACAAAATCAGGTTAGGCTGCCTACCATTCACCCCTTGGGGTGCGGCCCTTCCCCGGACCCTGCGTGAATGCGGGATGCTTGTGCACCGGGCTGTCCCTTTAATAATTTTGTTACAATTTTGAGATTTTCAAATTTTCTAGCACGTGATAAAGCCACATAGAGCTGACCATGTGAAAATACTGGCTCACGTAGATATCTGCCAACTAGGTCTAGAGTTTGGCCTTGAGCTTTGTTTATCGTCATAGTAAAACTAAGTTTTATTGGAAACTATTTTCGTTGAAAAAGAAATGGATATTTATCNGTAGAAGAAGGTTTTAGAGGTATACATGGAAGGAAAACATGATTGCCTTTGTAATGCCCTGTAGCTATTTTTGCATCAATCATATTATGCAACAAATGTTTACATATTAAATGAGTACCATTACATAGACCTGATGAGGGATTCAAGTTATGTAAAAGGATGATAGGACAATTGATTTTTAACATCGATTTATGTGGTGGTATTCCTGATGGAGTCAACGTATTTAAAAATTCGATAGGATCATTCTCTCTTGTGTCATCAATCGCTTCATCAAAACTTTTATAAACATGTAGTGTGCCCAGAAATTTAGATATTAGCAACTCATTTATGATATCAACATCATTATTTTTAGGTGACAAAATTGCACGTTTTGTAAATATGTCGGAGTCAAAATCTAGGGTGATCATCTCAGAAAATGTATGCTCTATTAATTTCATAATAGATGTCTCCTCTGATTCATAAGTGATTATTAGGTAGCCTAGAAGTTTGACAAAATTATTTGGTAATCGCTGATGGATCTTCTATTGATCACATATTTTCTGTCAAGTGAAAATTTTCAAACAATGGCCATAAGTGAGATGTAACCAAACTACTTTGTATTGCTTCTTCTTGTGTTCTTCTAGGTAGAACACCCGCAAAACTTGTCGAAAATCACCACCAAATACAATGATTTTTCCTCCAAATAGTTCACTGCTAGAGCACAAGTCTTGAAGCAAAATATCTACAGCGTCCACATTTTCTTTTCTTAGCCATTGAGGCTTCATCCCAAATAAACAAGGAAGTTTCACGAAGCAGTTTAGCTAATCCAGATTGTTTAGGCACACGACAGAAACCGGATTCCTCATTATCTAAAGGAAGTCTAAATCTAGAATGTGCTGTTTGGCCAAAAGGAAGATTAGATGTCGTAATGCCAGAAGCTATAGTTGGAATAGCAATTAGACCACTTTGTTCTAACCTTTGTTAACAATGTACTATAAAGAAATGTTTTTCCTGTACCACCTGTACCATCAATGAAGAAAGATCCTAGTTGTTTCTTTTCGACTCTCTCCAATATGCAATCGTATGCTTTCTTCTGATTTTCATTCAATAGATATTCAGCTCCGACATATTCAAGAGCTATAGGAGCATTTCAAGCGTTAATGATTTCTTTAATTTTTCTATCTCTTGATTTTGAAAGCTCATACAAATCATGAAGGCCAAAGTCTTCAAAAGATTTTCCCATAATTTTCTAAAAAATGTTGTATATGTTGGGTAGTAAGATATATAAATTTAGAATTATCATTTGCATATAGTCTATCGTAATCTTCTAAAAACTAATGATAATATTTCTGCCAAAGATATTATGGATTTTTAGGATTACAAAAAGTCAACAGTGTTGTAAACATACGTCTTAAAGAAAAAGGCATTTGAAATTGTATTCAAACAATTCTCAATTGAATTATCTTCTTCTAATAATCCATGCTTCTCAGTAGCTTCACGGAAAAAAGCACACATATGATTTCCTACAAGTAATATATCTTGAAAGGACTTTGGAGATCTTACATGAGTTAAGAGCATAATAGCGTTCACCTTCTATAGGGTTTGCACTCACTAATCTACATATACTTCCTTTATGTTGTCTTTTTTTCCATATTTTGTTTGACTTGTCCCAGATGTAATGTTCTAGCATTTCAGAATATAATAAGCCAATATCACTATTGCTTTCATATTGCTTGTTTACTTCAAAAAACTCAGTTAACATGGTTCATGTCCTAGGATTGTCATTGATTACACGTGCTATATTTTCATGAGATCGAAAACTTATAGATTGCATATTCGGCAAGTGTATTTGAAGTTGAAGAACTAAAGGATGCATTTCATATAGTTTTAAAGCGTAAATTCTTCATGCAGCTTCTGGAAGAGATACCCATCTTGCATATTGAAAAGAACTTATTTCATTAACATATGTTTGATTAGGAAATTTGATATTCAATGCAATACGATCATGGCCTTTATAAATATACTTGTAGAGATATTTCACAGCTTTAATTGTTGAACAAATTTCAACATGCATGTGACATTCAAATTTTGCTAATAGATATGAACTATAAGGAATAACCCATCTATTATCCAACCAAAATCCTCTTACTTTAACTTTCTCTTTTGTATCTCTACGTTTATATATTAGATAAGAGTTTTTCCTAATGGTTGTACATTAATACTCAACCAATCCTAATTGATCTATTTAAGATTATTTAATAACTAATATCAAGTAAATTGCTACTTGGGAAAAGAAATATTGGCATTTGACTAGCAATAAGAAAGAATTTAAACCTGTTACATTGTCATGACAGCTACACCAAATATGTTGCTGAAATTTCCAATGTGACATGTCCCTATTTATAAATAATCCTCAGTCAACATAAATCAAAATGGAATACATAACATTAGTGAAACGCAAACAAAATTGAGCGAAGCATGGAAAACTGAAGACATTCAATGCTTAGCAAATATTTTTCATAGGGTCCAATTTTAGGACTAAAATTGGACAGAGTGTATGATGTAGATAGCCAAATATCACTAGATCAACTTCGGGTCTAGGTCCACCTTTGTTACGTTGGACAAAATTGTTAGGAAAGGAATAATAAAATGAGGCACCAATAATATAGACATACTGAACTCGTTTGCCACACTCTATCACCCTATATGGGAAACTGTGCCACACTCCATCAACCTATCTAAAAGAAAACCCGAAAATAAGATACGCTATTCCAACCATAATCAAACAAATTGCCAGAGAAGAGAGCCCGAGAGCCCTCAACTCAACTATTCCACCAACCTATTAAGGCCCTGATTTGAAATCAACCCAATTGTAATGATCCATTTGCCAGGTCCAAATAATTGATATGTGCTGGTTTTTGGATCATGCAATTATTAGTACTCGAGAGCCAAAATAGTGTACCATGTAGGATATCTTCTAAGCATATATGAGTTACTATCATTATCATTGTAGTTTAGGATACTGTCAAATAGAAATAGATTCAGAGGCCAATCAGCTAATACTTAGACTGAAAGCATAAGATTGCTTTCTCATAGGCGACGGAAGACAACCAAAAAAATCAACATGCAGTAAATCAAACTGTGTCAAACTCGCATAATTTAACAAAAATTAAACCATTGTCAACAGCGTTGACTCATTCCCAAATCATTCAAAAGACATTAAATTAAACTAAATTCTATTAGAATGATTGAAATAAAATTTGACATGCAACCACAAGTACACTTAACTCACAACTGAAGTTCACCTAAATCCCTGAAATCATATAAAATCAAAATCAGGAACCAAATTCAAAGAGCCAAGCAAGACTGACAGCGGGTAGGAATAATATAGTTACAACTTTTCATTAACCTGATATAAACCTAGCAATACTAAGACACGATGTTTTGGGTGCATGAAAATCCCAGGGGAGCTGTAATATATAACGGTCAGAAGCCATTGGCAAAGTATTGTTAACAACAACAGTAATCAAAGAGGAGGTGTAATTAAACTGGATGAGGTACAAACCAGCAATACAGTGTTCGGTCATAAACAAACTTATAATAGCAGAAACAAATTAACAACAAATTACAAGATTCTAACCTAAATCTTAAATTTCCATTAGTAGTCAGCACTTTCAATTTGACTTGCTACATCAAACCATCATACATGTAATTCGATTCTAGGTAGGAAATGATATGAAAAACTGATGTGAGACCAAGATAAGGAAAACTGAACTCACCTCACTGTGAAAGCCACCGAAATTAACTGGTCCCACTAAGAATTGAATCCAACCCGAGAGTTCAGGCAACTAAGAATGAATTTTGAAACTTGGACACTATCAA
>NCQV01059362.1:3846-18763 GCA_002740545.1 Lophocereus schottii
ATTATGTAAATTTCTCAATTATATATTACATATATTTTATCAGTCGAGCACAACATTAATTAATCCACAAAAATACATAAGTACATCCATTTACTATATATATCATTAGAAACATGCATTATATAAGCTACATAATTGAATATGTAAACATATGCGCTAACGTACATACATGAATATCTTCAAATGTTCATGTTCCACTAATTAGACGTTAGCATACAACCCATATTATAGCATCAAGTTTATGCCAACAATCTCATTGAAATGCACCATCTAATATTAACAATTATTTCCTTTAAATCATGCATATTTATGTAAATTATTTATTTTTACTCCTTCTAATTTCACATTCGACATATAAAATGCAATAATTTTATACATTTACTCATAAACTTCTCCAAATATAGTTCTATTCTTATAAATTTCAAAAAACTGATAATACATTCAAACTTTAGTATTTCATTCCACCAACATATCACATTTTTACTAAAATTATCAAACCTAAACCCTAAATTATATTAAGAAAGATGTTGAAACAAGTTGGAGTAACAACTTCACACAAATTTCACAATTCAACTAAAAAATAAACTAATTATATAATTTTGACAACGTAATTCAAAAATCTATAGAAATTATAACAAGAAGTAGTGAGAGAAACTAGCTACCCCAAGGCAGCGGTCTCTCTCTCATCGAATTGCAGCATCGACCTTCAAAAATAAAAACTAGATTTGGTTCTTTAAATGAGGCCTCGTGACGGAATGGTGGCAGAATTTTCGTCACCAGTTTGAAAATATTTTAAAAGTAGTGTTTGGCGAAGGAATTGTGGTCCCCGGTCTTAAAAAAATTTTAAAATTGACCTGACGATGAAATTTCCATCACCATTTTGAAAAAATTCAGCGATGGAACATCTATTTTGTCACTAAATTCGTTGTCATCCATGACACATTCCATATCTAGATTACCTGTCGCTATATCCATTGATATCTTATACGAATTTGAATCCGTCGCTAATTTATCTCGTTATTTCGCACTTTTTTAGCAATACGGGTTAAATTTTAATGGTCTTCTAAAACATAGAAACTGAGCATCCATGGGAACATATCATATACAACCGCACTTGTAAACTTGCTCATTGAAAATGAAAGTGGAGCTTCGTTGATGATGTTTATCTCAATCCCCAAATTGGGATAATGGAGAGCATAAGAGTGGGTTTCAGAAACCATAGGTAGTATAACCTCCAAGGTCAGTTCGATTCAATTTCTTTCTCTTCATGATCCAAAATAATCTTATTTTCTTCCTGTGGTCTCTTCTTGAACTATGGTAGACACTTCTCTTTCTTAGACCAAAATAGGCCTTTTCTCTTGAACCTTAACCTCCTCTTGTATGACAATGAAATTTTTTTCCAAGAGTTCTTCTTCAAAATGCAAGTCTCTGTAAAATCTCACATCCATGTATGATTTGAACCAACTCCCAAGTCTTGATTCAAGGCTTGCCTTGAAGAATTCTCTCCTCCTAAGGCGTCTAAACCAATATTGGACATAATCTTGGAGTTTTTCAATAGCTATCATGAAGCATTATCCACCCAAGCATCCTTTTGCTTCAAAATAATCTTCAAGTGCTTCAACTCATCTCGAATAAATGGTAAGATTTAAACTAATACTATTGAAGCAAGTAGATTCTTTAATGGCCTTCGCTTGTGTCCTTTAGTTTCTAAACTTCCTTACTAGGGTTTGAAGTTCAAGTATGGCAGTATCTTTCATGATTTAGATGAAATAAGGATGAAAGGAGGAAGCATAGGTGAAAGAAAAGTGACACAGTTGTATCGAGCTAATTTTTGGGTGAAAATTACAACTGCTGAAATATGGCACGGGCGTGCACATAGGTGCTAGATGGGGTGCCAATTTTCTATTTTGGGGGTCTTTTCTAATAATTTTTGGGAGGGCTTTCTTTGTGGAGTAGAAAAAAGTTGGGGCTATCTTTTGGGTTCTTTTGTGGAGTGAGAGGCATTGAGTAAGAGGTGAAAATAAGAGAAACTTAGGATGGGGAGATCAAAGGGTAAGTTTTTGGATGTGAAATGAAAATGTTTTTATAGAGAAATCAACCAAAATTAAGACTTTTCACTTTGATACCAACTTGATGAGGATCAATCCTCAAACTTTCAAGATCAACAACACCAATGGATCACAACACCAAAGGATGCTCCTCTTTGAATTCAACCTTTAACAATCTAGGAGGTTGCGAGAATATAGCCCAAACATGAGCACCCTACGAAGGATAAACACTTTCCATCAAATCTCTCTCCCAAAGGGTAAAGCCACCAAAGAGAAGTTATAAAGGAAAGACTTTAAATCACCATTCTAAAATAAAGACAAAGATTAAGAGATTTTTGAAGAGAGGAAATAACCTCTTTCAATTCCTTAATTCATCAAAATAGGAAATAACCTCTTTCAATTCCTTAATTCATCAAAATCTAAGTTTGCATTAAGGAAAAGGGTTATTTAAATAACCAAAATGAACAGCTAAGTTGGTACATAAGTCGTGCAAGCAGACCAATAGGAGTCTTATAGATTACCCTAGAAAATTAAATCAGAATTTCATGATAGTAACAACTATAGTGAGTTGTAATTTTTTAAGATTTTATCCCACATTCTAGGAAGCTTCCAGAGGACTCTACTCTGCCAATGGGGATGCTGCCACTTAGAATTTCTTTCTTGGTGAGTGTAGATTCATTCCATGTTGATTAATTCCAAGGAATACAACTGTAAGCCCCACAAACAAGGGTAAAATTCAGATTGCTCAAAAACTAAATTTTTGTGTACCCTCCTATTTTAACAATGTCTCCCAAACTTAAAATCTAATGCCAAATTTTAGCACATGCGGTTAAAAAAGACATCTTGGAGAATCCTCAAGACTTGGAGTTGCATCAATTGGGCATTATTAGGCAGGAAAAAAACTTAACCCAAATTCAAAAATTTAACAGGGTAAAAACCTGCACTATTACGGCAAAAATTTCACCACTTTAGGGAATTCAAACGCAAACATCTACTAAAAATATTGACATATTTGAACAGTAGACGTGATCACTTTTTCAACAAATCATAGGTTGTTTTCGAGCTCGTTGGTTAGGTAAAATACCATGAGAAAATGGGTTTGTGTGCTGGAATTTGGTAACAAGCAACTTTTGGGTAGATGGGATTATCCTTATGCCTTGGTGTAAGGCTAAAGGGACTCGATATGTATCACAATAACAACAAGTAGAAGAAGGTATGAAAAGTCTCCATAGTTCAATAGTCAGAACATTTTTTTGCAAATACAATATTAGAAGGAATGCGAACAAAGTAGATACTGGGGCTTAATATTGATGTTAAAAAAAAAAAAACAATGTAACCCCTAAGAAATAAAAACAATTTAGGGTTTTCTAGAGAGAAGGTAAGATAAGAGTAGACTACGGTTTTCTAGGGAAAAGAGATACTTATGGCATTATATAGTTACTCAGCTATAACATGAGAATACTTTCTTAAATTCATGCACATCAAGAGGGCTATATGTTTTGACTTGTGAATTTGAGAAAAAATTGGACTTTTGAAAAGGATATTAGAATGGTTCTTTGTACTGGTCCTTTTATTTATAAAACAAATGTTTTCCCTAAGGTCAAGTCTAATAATATATATAAACCTAGAGATGAAGACGTTGACCAAATATGATTATCAATTTGAAATTGACACAAGTTTAGGCGAGCTCGGTTATAGATTTTTAACCCAATTAATTTAATGAGCTGACATGTTTAACCAACTTAATTAATTAATTTAGGTTAAGTTGAGATTTTTGACATGGAAAAATACGTTTTTATCTTGTTTAATTAGAAAACTTAGACAAATTAAACAAATTGATTTATTTTTTTATTTTACAATATTTTCACCAAAAATAAATTATTTTATTTGGAAATTCTGAATTTAAAAATAAAAATAAAAATATGAATTATAATAGATTGTGAGAGTTTTGGACCCTAATAGCTTGCTATGATCTTTGAACTTGTTTTTTAAGGCTTTATAATTTTGTATCAACTAGTATAGACCCGTGTGATGCGCAGAGTATCTTTTAAATTAAATTATAATTTAAAAACTATAGAGTACTCATTTTATAAAATCATTTGTCGCATAAATATTTTATGAATATTAAGATAAAACATTGTCTGATTTTCTTGATCATATAATTAGCAAAATTGCTTTTTTAGTCAATGGAAACTTTAATTGGTGAATCAAATCCTTCTCCCCTATGTCTAAAAGTTTCAAATTTCACTAAGTTCAGTTGTAAAGTGGAATATACATGAGAAAATTAACCCATTAAAAGTAGGTCTTAGTTCATGAAATAATCAGCACATAGCATAAGACAGTTAAAATCATGTATCACTCACATATAAAATAGTTTCCTTAGGTTAGAAGCAAAAAATATCCCATCCTTTACATGCGACAACCCCACCTTCGAGAATAATCAAATATCCAAATCTCTTCCAAAACAAAGCTATTTCCTCATTTTAACTCCTACGTTTATACATTATACATCAACCTTTATGGATTACAAATTTTAGACCATAACGTATCTAAAATCTGATACTCCCTATGATAATCCATAAAAAAAATATGAATCCAAAAATATAACGTATATTAAGGACCCTCAAGGTCGAATTACCCCCTAACCAAAATTAAATTTTCTGAAGCCGATTACTTCCTTTTAAATCAATACACCGTATTCCTTCTGCTCAAAATCTCTGACCTCACAAATCAACCATCCTCCTCTAAAATTCCATTATCATGACTATCCTATTTGTCATTCTTACCCCTTAAGAAATTTTTAAAAAAAAGTTAAAAAATCCAAAACCTTGATAGCATACAATCTGAAAAGAATTGCTAATAGTAACGAAAATCCAATCAGCAAAAAACTAAAATTAATGAATGAACTGAAGCAGAAGCAATCACACCATCCCATGATACTAGTAGATTTAATCCCAAAACTAAAAGCAAAATGAAGAAGGAGGTTTTCATATGCTCTTCTACTCTTTGCACACCTCCATTGCTCCATGAGTATTGCTGGTTTTGTTTTTAAAAATAAATAAAAATAGAGCAGTATTTTGCTTGGAGATAGACGGCGGTTACAAACTATTTTTCTTAAAACTTTAAAATCAAGGGTTTAGATTTAATGAGTTGATGACATTTGTGGCTAAAATTACACCAAGTCCCACAAATCACTCTCGTGTTAGTATTTTAGGGTTTTTCAAATATTGTTGTTAATATAGTGTAGATAGATAGACAAAGTAGATGCAAAATCGAAGGTTTAGATTTAATAAATGATTAATTTTTATGACTAAGATTATATTAAATCGTGCAAACTACTCCCGTTGTAGCTAACATTTTAGGTTTTTTCAAAGATTATCACTTTTTTTAACTGCTTAGCTTTTTTAGATAATATAATTATCATGCATCCTTTATCAAATATAACCGAAATTATGAGTAATTTTTTTAAAAAATAAAAATTATAAATGGGTATTTTACTTAGATAAGGTGGTTTTTTAAAACTAAAATCTATGGTTTAGATTTAATGAATAAATATAATTGCCTAATTTTTTTTCTAAATAATTGGATTATCATCTATCTTCTACTCTATATATTCGAAATCATGAGAGATTTTTAAATAAAATAAAGAGATATTTTAACTTTAAAATCGACGAATTTAACTCATAAATAATTTTTATAGTTAATATTACACTAAATCCTACAAATCACTCTCGTTGTACCATTCTAGAGTTTTGTAAAGATTGTTATTATAATAGTATAGATATAATTGAGCACTTTTATTTTAAATGGTGAAATAATATTTTTTTAAAGAATATAGAACTTAAATTCCAATGATTGAAGCAAAGATATATAAGACTATGAACAATCAGAAATAGAATAAATTCACGTTGAAGAAAATGAAAGAAGATGAAAAAAGAAAATTTTAATTAGACCTCGATCAATGAAAGACCTCTTCCTTGCTATATTTGGATCCCCATCAATTCAAACAAAAAAAATAAAAAACAAAAAATCAAATATAAACATTCAAATAGAAAAAGACGAAAGGGATGAATAAGAAAATTTTTAGATTGACTTTGATCCATGCAAACTTCTTCGTTATTGTATTTTTATCGTTATATGCATACTCTTTTTTGATATATTTTAATCTCTATAAATTGAAAAAGATGATAAAAAGAAGAATGGAAGCATTTTAGAATTGGATATAAATATCAAACTTTTTAAAGAATTGTTGGTGGACCTTTAAAAAATTATATTTTGAGAGAGAGAAGAAAGAAAATATTAAAAGGGGTAATTTTTTGTAAATAATGTGTAAATATAAAGTAATAGTGTCAATTAAGTTAAAATAGTCAATAGATTGAGAGGGTAGGGGTTTATGGTGGTTGGGGGAGAGGGAGGATTATTGTGCAAGATTAGTGAAGAATGGGTTTAGTTATGTATGGCTGTAATGAAAAATATATTTAATTATGTTATCTACAGCAAAATAACAACAAAATTTTTCAAATTACAAAGATATAGAATAATGTCAATGTGTATGCGCAATGATTCTTACCATAATTTCCATCATTTTTTTAATTTCCTTTAGTGTTTATGTTTCCTTCTAAATGATTAGTGATTACTTCTTTTTTTTTTATAAGAATTAGTTACTTTGATATTGAACAGTTGTGATCAAGAGTGAGAATTAATCTATGGCCCAAAAATTCTAATTTTTGACCATTCAAGAAAAATCCACGTCAGTATAACATTACTTTTATATAATAGTATAGATTAAAACTGCTAAATGGATAAATGGTAAATAGGTCGACTAAACTTTACTTTTTTGGCAAATAAGTCAAATTCAGGCCAACTTATATAATAATTAGTGGATGTGGTCAAGATTTTCTAGCATATTTAACAAAACGGATTATGTAGATTTAGGCTTAGTGATTTTCTATCTGTTAAGGTTGGACATGAACGCAAATTCGATTCAATCTGATACATTTATTAGCTGTAAATAAACCCTTTCATAAGCATAAGTTATAATGTATATTTGTGTTCAGTTCCTTATTTCCAGTCAGTCTGTTAAAGGAAAAGATTACATAATATTATGTGTTAATTTCAAAGGTAAAAATTATGTGAACATGTACAGATTTAAAATATTTCATACATATGAGACATAGGCGGATATATTACTTGGGTACGACCATAGAGGTGTCTGTGGGCAATCTTAATCCAAAAAAATTCTACTGAGTTATTGCAAATGAGGCCAGATTAATATATATGGATATCTCAAAAATAGGCTTTAAAAGTTATATATGGACACTCTCTAAAAATGCCCGGCCCACATAGTGACAGTTTTAATTTTTTAAAAAATAAAAACTACAACTATAATGTTAGAATTTGATTAAAAAATTAAATTAAATTAAATACGCCAAAAAATCTACTAAGTTATTCGTTGCTTTACTTCATGTTTCGACGTGTTCACTTCATGGCTCAGTGTTGATTTTTTTGAGGTTTTATTATTTGGTACTGATGATTTGTGTTTTGTAGCCAACAAGTTTCGTAAATGGTAGGTACTTGTAAAATTCTACAGCTTTTGCAAAATTTAGATATTAAATTAAAAATATGAAGCATCACAGATAACAAATGTACTAGCAGACTACCAGAATTTTTTTTTTCTTGATTAAAAAAGTAGTATATATTATTATTGGGCACCAAGTTTCATTAATATGAAAGTACAAAATGTAACGTTATTAAAAAAAAATAAAATTGTGAGACAAAATGTCCGCACAAAATTGACTATCATAGCACGTATCATATAATTTCTTTTTTTTATAATGTATATTAGTGATAATTAGAGTTGGATAATAGGTCATGTCGGGTCGGGTTCGTGCTCATGTCGAGTTTAAACGGGTTGAAAATTTCTCGAACTGAACCTAACCCGTTTATTAAACGGGTTGAAAAACCTTGACCTGTACTTATTTAATTTTTAAAACGGGTTGACCCACTTAACCCGTTTAAGATAAACAAGTTAAGTTTAGTCGCCTAATTAACCATTTACACATTTAATATTTTCAACTAATACGTAATTATAGTGTTAGAAATTAAGCTTAAATAATTACTCTTTAAAATTTTCCTGATTCGTCATAATTCAAAATTTTTAAAAATTTTTATATTGTTAATTATCTAACAAAATGTAAATACATAAATGAAAAATGAAAAAATGAGTTGAGTTATTTAACTCATTTAATTAAACAGGTTAAATAGGTACTTTTTTGTGTCGAGAATCTTAACCTGAACTCAACCCATTTAATTAAATGGGTTGAACGTGTCAACCCACTTAATTAAACGGGTTAAAAATTTATACCCAAATTCACGTAACTTCGTGTTCGGTTCGGATCGGTAATTGTATCGGGTCAACTTTTCTCAACTCTAGTGATAATGTTAATATATTGACATCTTTGTCTTAAATACCTAGATTCACCAATAGTATAAAAGACATGTATTATTATCTCATTTTTTTGAATTATATTTTTCATTTTAGGAAGAATAGATAGTTCTCTTCAGAACTCGCAAGAAGTTGCATTTTACAGCACAACTCACTGTGCAAAAAATTGAATATTTTTTTATTTTTTTAAAATAGAAGGATCGCAGTTCACAAACAAGCCACTAGTATAAAATTCACAAGTGGAATCTAGAAGTACATAGTTCTAGAAAAAGGAGAATATCATACTAAATTAGTCTTTTTTCGTAAATTTTGTCCACGCTTTAAACATCAAAGGGGCAATATTAATTAATCTAGAGTGACGTCAGAAAAAAGGATTGTGGTATAGGTACACCCTACTCCCGAGTACAGTTTGTATCGAACCTCAATCTAGAGTTCCAACATCCCCGTTTATGGGAGCTAGCTGTCTTCCAACATGTTCTTCCATATCCAACCTTAATCTGATTGACTAACTTGCCTCGACAAAATGGGATGCTTCGTCCTAGGAATGGCAATATAGCATGTAACAGTACAAACTTTGGAAAGTTGTGCTCCACTTAAAATCCATTGTGCACACCAAGTAGACTTTAATGAGGAGCCTTAAAAAACACTGTATAAGCAAATTGACATAATCGTCCAGGGTATCTACTAGCAATCAATTAGACTTCTAAATGATAATAGAGGCGGGAATTTTCACCCATATATCAAACTCGTTGTTTAACTTAAGCGTTGGATGCTGTGTTAAAAGAGGAATTTACCCTCTCTATACAAAGCTCCCTAAAGGATTTTTTTAACTAATAATAAATGTCTTCTTATGATCCTATAAGTAATCCAATAAATTTTTTAGCTGAAATAAGTACCATTATATTATCATCCAATCAAAGAAACCCTTCAGCCAAATCGTCATCCACTGGATAGACATCATCTATGGCTCAACTTGGGTAATCGTCCAAGGGTTTATTACAAAGACATGACGTTAGAGTTCATAACTCTTAATGCCACCAAGTGTTAAAATTTTTTCCAAAATGCCACTCTTTATTTTTTTTTCATATTTGCCATTTAGGACCTGTTCTTTTCGTGGATAAATTGAGGTCCATAAAAGGGTAAAATTGATTAAAATAGGTTGATGTGGATTAAAGTAAGTTCAAGTGCAAGTTAAAATGGGTTTAAGTAAGTTGAAGTGGGTTGAATTTTTTATATGATAAATTAAACTTAGGTAAAATAGTAAAAGTGGGTTAAAATAAGTTAAAGTAGATTGAAGTGGGTTGAAGTTGGTTGAGGTTTGTATTTTGAAATTTATCAACGAAAAAAACAGACCCTTAGTTATAATATTTTTTCTTAAATGCCACCCTGTAACTTGCTGACATGCTATGCTAGGTCATCGTGAATATTAAATTTATTTCTTGATAAAAATATTAGAAATTAATGTAAAAAATATTAAAACCATTGTATTGAATATGAAAAAAATATGAAAATACTATACATATTGTAAAAGAATATCGTAAAATTATCAAAAAGTTTTAGAAAACTTTCTATAAAA
The DNA here is from genome assembly GCA_002740545.1 of Lophocereus schottii. Lineage (NCBI taxonomy): Eukaryota > Viridiplantae > Streptophyta > Magnoliopsida > Caryophyllales > Cactaceae > Lophocereus > Lophocereus schottii. Next base: position 13,916 of record NCQV01059362.1, read on the forward strand.
ATGATGAAATTGAAAAATATTGAAAGAAATAAAATGTTTATGAATTTTATACAAAACGTAAAAAAAGTACACAATATAGTTTATAGCATTATATAAACATAAAAAAAAAAATGTTAACAAAATTTTGAATTCAAAACAATTGTAAAATTACGAAGAACCTTAAAAAGGCCATAACAATGTGGGAAAAAAAATAATTTATGAAGTCTAGATGAAATTCGCCAAACTTTGAAATTTCAGCATGACCAACCCATCCAAATCCCCACCACCACCAGCATAACCACCAGCACTCGCCGTATGGCCTAGCTGTTAGTGGTTCCCTCTCATGCCATCGTTTACTCGCCAAGAGTCAGTCGTTACTTCCTATTCATTGCTGCTACCCGACACTTGCTAGATGTTATGGACAAGAGTTTCACATTAAAAAAGTGATGGAAAGATCCAGAACTTATAAGCGATGGCATTGCATATTCCATTAAACTGGTATTTTGAGGAGAGGATAATGGCCTCATGACAAGTGGTATTAGAGCTAACCCAGATCCGACTTTAATATCTTACCAAGCGCTCTAACGGACAAGGTAGACAGAGGGCTCCAACAGTGACGAAGGCGTCACAGAATTGAATAGGAGAGAATATCATTGATAAGAATCCCACATTGAAAAAATTTAAAAAAAAATCCTCAATTTATAAGCGATAGACAATGCACACCTTACTAGACCGATCTTTTAGGAAGGATAATAACCCTTGATATAGAGCTCTCATTCTCTTATTTGCCTCTAGGACCGCACCTTGCTTTGCCACACCACCTAGCTTGCCATTAAAATTAAAATTACGTATTAACAAATGGCAAAATGTTTTGCATGATTGATTGTTTGTTTCATGTAATGCAGACGTAAACAAGCGACGGGGTCAACCTGGGGACGAAAATAGTACACCCTATTTTTATTTTATTTTTTTAACGGTCAGTACACTCTTATTTATTATATTATATCGTCATATGTAAGCAGTTCAAACACGTATGTAAGGATGGCAGAGCACACGTGGAATTATTTGTACGTAAATACAACTAAACCCGAATCAAATCAAATCCAACTTCAATGATGATCGCAATTATTAGAGCTCAGTGTCAATTCCACTCCCTCTGACGTATGTACGCCCCAATTCAATTCATTTCTTTTTCCACCTACCTTAATTATCTTGATTCCGCGATGGTCCCAGGCGTAACCGGTATAATTTCTACTATTAAAAAACCTTCACTTCTTCATTTCATTTATGTTTCAATTTTTTTAATACATATTTTTTTTGTTAAAATAAGTTATGAAGGTAGTGTAATACAATATAGAAGAAAAAATTAAATCTAAAATCTAATAAATTCAGACCTCAATCTTAACTATTTGACTAAGATTTTATCGGTTTAATACATACTTAAAAGTGTAAATTTTTGAATGGCAGTGTTTCATAATAAAGTCTTAATTTTGATATGGCTCGTGACTAATTTTCCCTCTTTCTTTGCGACCGATTTACATGATATCAGTTTTTTTTTGGTGAAATAATTTTCTTGAAAGGAATTAAAAATTTGAAGATAAATGTGTGACTTTTTGTATGAGAGATATCTCATAAACGTTACTGTTAGAAAACAAAATATTGAGAGTCTACTTCAAGTGAGGCAAATGACAGGAATATGCTCACGAGCCACTATCATTAAATCAATTGGTGATAACTATTTGTAAAATCGTAATCTAGCACGCTGATCATTTATAAGTTCCTGTTTTCATACGAAGTAATTAAAAATCTAGAGAATATATTATGCGAGTTTCATCACAGGTTAAGATGAGTGAACACAAATTTACATAGAGCAATCACCAATGGCCCAACAAAGAAGAACATCGATCTGGAAATGTTTTCAAGGTACATGCATTTATTTTGTAAAACTTGTTTATTTGCAAAGAGCTGTGCGATTAGCAATAAGGGATCATAAATAATTATAAATGTACGTGTAGAAAATAGAAATGACTACGTAGTATGATTGATAAAAATTTGTCCGATCTAATTATCCGAATTCGTCTGACCTGAAAAAATCAGATACGGTCATAAAATTTATGTCCGAATTTAAAATTCGGACAATCAGTCATATCCGAATTTAAATCCGGATCGGGTTCGGATTTGGGCATTCGAGTTTGAGTTGTCCGAATTTTTGACCCATTTCGGGTTCGGACAAATTCGGACAATCGGGTTCTGATATCGAACAACTATGTTTATGTGTAATTTTAGGCCAAATTCTCTAGAAAAATTTCTAAAAACAATTTTAGACAACTAGATTTGAACATTGAAAAATCGGATTCGAATTCCGTCATTTGTGTCGGAATGTTATAAATCATATCATAAATTTGGATATTCGAACAACCAAATCTGGACATCGAATATTCGAGTCCTAGTTCGTGTCTGATCAGAGTGTCCGATTTATAATCCGAACAGGGTCTAGATATGAAATTTTTGTCCGAATGTCCGATTTGTCCGAGCTCAAATCGACCTGAATTTGAATTTTTGCCAACCCTACTAAGGATCGCACACTAAGGGTGAAAATTAACCGTAAGCAATTATAAGTTATAAGAAGCGCGCTAAACAATATGTTAATGCCCTTAACTACCTAAAATAGAATAATATATTGCTCCTATATTTTTGTTAAGAAAAGGGCGAGATAATAGGACTCCATGACTCACTTAGGGATGGTAATTGGTCCAATTCAGATCAGATGTATACACATTCAAATTCAATTCAATTAATAATCGGCTTTGAAAATTCGATCTAAATTTGACTCTATCGGATTCAATGTTAAATCAATTTCGAGTGGTTTCAGATCAGATTAAATTCGGATATAATCCAATATAACATGATTATACATTTCTATTCAATATTTACATGATCTTTTGTTTCCAATCTTATTTTTGGTCACTTGTAAATGCAATGTTAATAACTTATCATATCAAACAGTTTAATATGTTAAAGTAAAAAAGTATTAAAAAATGCAAATTCACTTTAGAGAAAAAGGAATAGACAGTAATACAAGTGTAATAGATGACAGGAAAAGAGAAAAAGTATAACTTTCTTTGATTGATAAAGAAGAAAGATCGGAAAAAAGATCAAAAGGGAATAGGAAATTAGTTAACAAAGAAGAGTGTATTGCATATAAAATATAAATCTTATGCCGATTTTTTTAGAGTTATGATATTAGAATTTTTCTATCTTTCAAAAAATAAAATTATTAAAAAAATATTGAATCGCCAGGTTGGAACGTCGGTACGTAGGCCAAGGTATGTGGCCACCGAGGCATAGATATCTACGTGTGGGAATACGTTGCTGAACGCATCATAGATAGGATGATAGGGTTGTACGATATGTCTGTGTCCTTCAATTATACCATTTTTGGGTCCCCTATTCATTTCATTAGTTACTGGGTCGCTCCACCAAATGCCATTCACAATGTCAATTTTCAATAATTGATGAAAACAAATTCACAGTAACAGCCACCACAAATGATTTAGCATTGCATAATTAGCAAAGCTGGTGCCACTAGTTCAAAATGATGTAGTTTGTGTATTGGTTGCTCCTCTCCACGTAGGTAACTAATAATTAGATCGTTGACATTAATTAAAAATAATATTTTCTTATTGCGTGAATAGAAATACAAAAATATAACAAACATATATATAGGGAATAAGACATTAAGTGTCATAACATTTTAACATATCAAATATTCGATATTTGTGAAAATAATCTATAAATAGAGAAATCCATCAAGATCAATGGAACAATATCAATACAATCAAGATATTGATAACTTCAACTTCATCTTGTCGATTCCTACCCCAGAAGCTATTGCCCTCTCCTTAGAACGTACGTAATTTTAGAAACAGCAAACCCAGTTTTGTTTTCCCCCTTCCTTCTTTCTTTCTTTCTTTCTTTCTTTCTTTCTTTCTTTTTTTTTATTTAATCAGAACAACAAATCTAGTTTTATTCTTTACTAGTATATATTCAAGATGCGCGCGATATGTCCAATTAAGACTATAGTTTACATAATATTAAATAAGTTGAAAAGTCAATTAAAAATGTTTGTATCATATTATTTTTGATAAAGTAGCTAAGATAGTTGCTTATACAAGTCGATAAATTCAAAGTGCCGTCTTCTATCAAAATTTAGAGATAGTTTATTTCATGTACATTTTTTCAAGTTATCAAAATGTCTTAAACAACATATTTTAATACTAATGGTTTTTAGACAAATGTGTGAAACGTCATGATAATTGGATAAACAGTGGCTAATTTAATTAATTGAAACATTGTTAATGAACATGTCGATGTTATTTTCTTTAAATCAAGTCATACTGCTTATAAAAATTGCACTGATGTTCGGATAAATAGTGCATTTTTGAGGTTGCCTAGTGTGGTAGGCAATACTGGGCCTTGTAATTAGTTGTTGTTTAGATGACATAAATCAATGCTATTTATGTTAATCTTTAAGTTGGCTTCACATCAAAGTTTTAGTTCAAAAAAGACCACAACAAGCATACAAGTAAGAGTTTAAGAACAATGATTTTATTATTACTAAATAAGAGTTCAAGAATGCCCAAATCTTAAACCTAGAACCTGATTAACGTCCTATGTTGAAATATTAGGGTCGTGTTTGGCAATACCATTTTAAGTAGTGTTTAATATTTTGACCAAATTAATACATTAATCAGTAGATTTTTTGCATTTGGTAAGTTAGTATTTTGACTAGCATTCTAAGTAGCGTTTAGCAGCTTAGGCAACGTTTCTGAAAAGCTAATAGCACTAGCTTTTGACATTTAGAAATAG
>NCQV01059364.1:14674-34306 GCA_002740545.1 Lophocereus schottii
GATGGTCTCTAGATCTTAAATTAGTCCTGAAAAGACTCCTGCTCCTCGTAGTTGATCAAATTTATAGTGATCTTGTTCAGCTCTCTGTAATCGATATACAACCTCAAGGTTCCATCCTTCTTCTTTAAAAATAAAACTAGGGCATTCCATGCTAACACACTTGGTCTGATAAATCCCTTCTATAATAGCTCATCTAATTGAATCTCTAGTTCTCTAAGGTCTATTAAGGTCATACGATATGCAGCTTTGGAGGTGGGTTGGGCATAAAGGATGAATTCTATCTCAAAATCAATTTCTCGTTGAAGGGGCAGTCCTAGTAACTCTTCAGGAAAAACTTATCTAAATTCACACATTATAGGAATATCTTCTATTTTTTCTTCTTTCTCTTGAGTGTCCATTGCATAACACCAATAGCCAATACATCCTTGACATAATAACTTACTTACTTTCATAGCAGAAATGATAGGACATCATTTTTCCTCTCTTTGCCTATAAAAACATACTCCTCTTCCTCTTACATCTCTCAAAATACCTTAAGGTCTTCACAACCAATCTTGAACTAATAAGTATGCAACCAGTTCATTCCTAAATGATATCAAGGTCTGACTAATTAAATTGAATAGATTCTCCAGGAAATATGGTTCCACTAATAGTAATAAGGATGAGTTTATAGGACATAGGGCACTCAACCATAGAGTCATTAGGTAACTTGATTCTATAATTGGGCTTTACATTCTTATTCTCAAGGTTTAATTACATGGAAAATCGAGTAGATATAAAGGAATGAATAGCGCCTAAATCAAACAACAAATAAAATGGCTGTGAATCTAACAAGAGAGTTTTGGTAACTGTCGTACTAGACATGGCAACCTGCTTCTTACTCATCACATATGCCCTTCGTACTACTGTAGGCCTTGGAGGTGGGGCCCTTTGGTGAGATAAAGTTAAGGGTTTTGTCGTGCCCTTGTCCACAGCCTTTAGTCTTTGTGGACAGGCAGTAATGAGATGCTATGCGCTACCATACCACATATATTTATTAGTTCCCACTCAACATTGAGGAGTTGTGTGGTTGGTTCTTCTAGTTTACACTTTCGCTCAGAGCTCCCTGCTCAATCCCTTTTCTCTTTGGGTTGATCAGGTTCAAATCCCTCAACTCAGCCTTTACTAGTTCCACTTCAGCTGCTCGCTCGTATAATTCTTGATAAATGTGGATTGGTTGACTAGCTAGTTGATTATGAATACAGAAAGCTAAACCCTCTTCAAATTTCCTCTTCTTTAGTCTTTTAGATGACGTAAACTCAAGAACAAACCTGGATAATTCTGTAAACTTAATAGCATAATGCATCACCATCATATTACCATTCATCCTCAATTCCATATATTCTTTTTCTTTCTGCCATTGAACCATAACTGGGTAAAATTTGGCTCTCAACTCTTTCAAAAATGTACTCCAAGTGAATTCAGGACCTAACAGCTTATCCTTCATAGTGTTCCACCAAATGTATGCTTCCCTAGTTTGGTGAAACGTCCCACTATTCACCTTTTTCTCATTTAGAACCTCCGCTACTGTAAAAATGTTCTCCATCCCTCTAATCCATTCCTCCAGCTCCACTGGGTTATACTTTCCATCACAGATTTTAGGGTTGTGTCATGCTACCCTATCTGCTAGTTCATCATCTTTCGGGAGGGTTTCAGAAGGTGCTAGGGGAATTTGTTTCATCAATATAGACACCAAGGTCTACTAGTAGTTAGGATTTCCAACATTGTTAGCCAACTTAGGGGGAAGCAGGGGCGTTCTACTAAGGTTTGGTGGCCCATCACATAAAACTTGGTCACTGACCCCTGACCATAGTTTGAATTATCTCCTACATGGGTCTTCATATTATGTTGCATAGATTCAGACACTCGTATTACATATTGAACAGAGTAATTCAATCACTTAACCACAACCAACAAAGAAGATAAGCGTATACAATAGATACAAACTAACATTGCTCAAATATTATTAAAATATAAGCCAAAAATTCATTATGTCATTGCCATAACTGCTTGTTTACATATATATACATTGTTCAATAAAAAAATAAAACATCCAGCTGCCTAGCCAAGGTCAACCCTTACTCCTATCTTCTAACTAAAACACTACCTAACCCTAATAAACTAAGTCCGCCACATGCCCATAAAGAACGCGGAACTAGTCAACACAGCTAAAAGGATCCATCTAACTATATACAATGGCATAACCTGCACAAAATACATCTATCCAATCGACTGTACTATATACATGTGAAGCTCAAAATATAACCTAACTGAAAAGTCAACACCTAAACTAACTTAGCGATCCCTAGATGGATCTTAGGCTGGGTTAGACTCATCCTCAGGCTCCTCGCCCAAGTCAAAACTATTGTTCGATGCTCCTCGCTCTTCACTTCCCAACTCCTAGTCCTCCTCTGAATCCACCTCAGGGTCCTCCTCTAGGTCGTTCTCAGGGTCCTCCATGGGCTCATCATCAGAGCTCAACTCCACTTACCGTGGGCTATTAGGGAGATACATTACTACATAAACCTCCCTTGATCCTGATGACGCTAGACTATTAGGCCGCTAAGGAGTGCCTGGTACCAGTGGTGACGATGGTCCTTGAGCTGGTGCAGGTGGAGGAGGTGCAAAGTGTAAAGGAAAATTATACTGCAGAGTCTCTATAGTGGTCCCCTCTGCTCAAACTCCTCCCTAAGTAATAACTAGGTAGTAATGGTGGCCTAATCCCCCTGACGCTGAAATCTAAGTCTGTCCCACCCCATGCTCCAGTCATTATAAACTCATTGTATCGAATCCTAAACTTGACCCACGGGGCAACTGTAGGTAAGGACCACAACAGCCTACATACACATGCGGTAACATTATGGAACTTAGAAAAGGGGTCCTTCATGTAGGCTACCATACTAGCATCTAGTAAAGCGATGTGAGTAGCCATAGAAGCACTCGGTATCATATTCACTACATATAGATACATCTAACAAAGAAAACATATGAGAAGAACATATAAGAGATAAGCAAATATTACTATTGTCACGAATCTCTAACGATGTAATAATAAACCTCGCTATCCAACCTTCTCACCCCCTACCTCTACTCTGAACACCTCATAACCCATCAAGGAAAATCAAACCTGTCTCTGATATCAAATCCGTAACACCCCCAAATGAGTATGTGTCACTATTTGTAATCTCTTTCATTAATCCCTTAATTAGAACTGATAAACCCGAAGGTTGGGGTGTTACCGTCATCCAGAAGGACAAGGCCATAAATCTAAGTACAAGATATATTATAGCTAAGCATAGTTTCTAACCAACCAACATGTTCTGTTGTTATCAAAATCATATACATATAACTGCTAGTTACCATAAGATTTACACACCATAGTAGAATAGTACTTCATAAGGTTTATTACTCTATCAAGTTAAGATTTCAAAATATAACTCTAAAAGTAGTCATAATTCAACATCACTACTGAGCCAACGCATTAGTCTTGCTTATTTATTCTCTTCAACCGGTTCACTAGCATGATGGCAAATCACTAAGCGCTTGCCTAAAACAAAACATGACAAACATTTTGAAATGTGAGCCGAAACTTAGTACATGCATTCCTTTATTGTTAAATGATCATTGAAAAAATAGTTAGGCCTGACTTGTAATTCATTTTAATTTAAAACAGCGACCAAATTGTTTGAATTATTAATGCAAATGAGTTTATGGGAGCATCTTGAGTGATTATGTGAAGAAAAGTATCAAAAAATGTATAAGGTTAATCATGGTGTAAATCTTGAGTGTTTGCCTAAAATAAGGTAATTACATGAAGGAAACAAAGTTTAATGTTCTTTAAAAAGGCATTTAGCTTGATTTATGAGAGAAAGAAGGAAACCATGAATTTTGAGTGCTTAATTAAAAGTTTCAGAATAATTATGGATATTGACAAGAAAATACAAAGTTTAATGAGTTCAACAACTTTGATTGGGTTTAAAACCTTACTTGGGTTGGAAAAGGACGTTAAATGGGTATGTGAACGAAAACTGAGAAGTGGGGAGAGTAATGGCTCAAAAATAGTATCTGCTGGGCCAAGCTAGGGTTGTGTGAGCTTTCCCGACCCCAATTACACCCTCTTGGCCTTAAATCCTTATCATCCTCCTTAGAAATATCAAAAGCTTATATTCCATTTATATCCATCAAAGCTTTTCCATTATGACCCCAATTATTTTACTTTGGTCTATTTTACTCCAAATTATCTTATCCTGAGTAAAATTACCTTAATTTATTTAGTTTTTAGAATTATTTTAGTGTAACCTACCTTAAATTGATTTGTTGAAGTTTTGAATGCATTTAGTTAATAAGTTTCTATTAAAGATTTCAATTATAAAAGGGTGTGTTGTTACTAACTACATAAATCTATAATGGTATATCTGGAACAAAATGAGGCATACTCTATCGTTTTCTCCCTCTTGTGCATAAATGTTGTTCAATGAGATTGCATTTAAGAATATCAAATACGTCCATTACCTGTATCTTTAGAAATCAGAATGTATTTATCAAAGTGATAATATTTTCGTAAGTACATCAATGAATCAGTTTATTTGGTGCTTTATTACCTCCCGGTCAATTATCATTCATAGAGTATTCACCCTCCAGTTACCAACGCAGCCTTAGCCCAGGTCCCCCAATTGACTTAGCACGTGTACACCTATCTATAGATTGTAACAGTTACCAGGGGTTCACTACCAGATAGTAACTAGCAATACAGTTTGACATTCATCTCATTCACTGTTTAAATTAAATGAATTGCAAACCAGACCCAACTAATTTTTCAATAATCGTTTAACGATACAAGAATGCGTGTACTGATTTTTGGCTCACATTTCGAAACATTTGGCATATTTTGTTTTGGGCAAGTGCTTAGTGATTCGCCCTCGTGCTAGTGTGTCGGCCGAAGAGAATTAATGAGCAAGAGTATCGCGTTGATTCATTAGTGATGCTAGATTATGAATACTTTTGGAGTTGTGCTTTGAAATCTTCAATTTATAGAGTCGTAAACCTTATGAAGTACTATTCTATTATGGTATGTAAATATTATGGTAACTAGCAGTTATATGTATATGATTTTGCTAATAGTGGAACATGTTGGTTGGTTGGAAACTATGCTTAGCTATATAGTGTCTTGCACTTATACATAAAGTCTTGCTCTTCTGGATGGCAGTAACGCCCCAACCATCAAGTTTATTAATTCTAATTAAGGGATTAATGAAAGAGATTACAAACAATAAAACATGGTCATTTAGGGGTGTTATACATCTATCGAAAGAGTCCACCCAAATAAAGAGATAATAGGAAAGTTGTTGAGAAGTCTCCTACAAAACCAATGGGAAGCCAAGGTCATGCCATTGACGAGGCTAAGAACCTGAAGACCTTAAACCTAAAGGATCTAGTTGGAAAACTCCTTACATATGAGATCCACCTCTAAACAAAACAAGGAGAAACCTCTGACAAAGAGGTTGCCTCAAAATACAGTTACAAACCCTAAAAGTCAAGGTGACTCAGAGTTTAAAGCATTAGAGATGAGATAATCATACTAGCTTGAGGCTTCCATGAAATACTCAAGAACAACAACTTTGCCTTCAACAAGTTTCAAAGAGGATCATCTTTAAAAGGCAACAAACATGTAAGATCCTCCTTTTGAAACCTTGGAACTAACACAATTATCTACTTCGGTAGTGGTCAACTAGGACATAGGATGAAAGACTATGAGCCCTTAAAAAAGAAGGAAGAAAAGAAAAATTCCAGGTGAAAGGGAAAAAAGGCCAATCTATGCTTTATGGAAAATGAAAAATAATAAGAAGGTATACCTAAACTCTCAAGGTATTGTAAAACAATACTAAAGGAAGCTAAAGGAACTTCCACCAATAGGTATGCTTCAAACCAAACACTAATCTTTGTTAGCTTGATAATGGATGATCAAGGCATAAGACCAGTGATGCTACAAGGTTTTTGAAGTTAAAGAATCAAATCAAGGAGAAGTGACATTTGGCGGCAAAAAAGTATGGAAAGATCATTTGAGTTAACAAAGTTGGCAAAAATTCCTCTAACTCAATTCGAAATGTTTACTTGGTAGATTGTTTTAAATTCAATTTGCTTAGAATTTCTCAATTATGTGATAAAGGGAACAAGTTACCTTCTATTATGCTCAATGTGATATTTACAGCCTTGAAATTGAAAATATTACTCTGTCTGGATCTAGAATGGAAAATGTTTATGCTATTAACATTGATCATGTCAACTCCATGAACCTTGCTTTTTTTAAGTTCTTATTGATGATACATGGTTATGGCATAGAAGGTTGGATCATGCTAGCATGTGTATTATTGATAAATTATCCAACCATGATCCAGCAAGAGGTCATCCTAAGCAAAAAATTTGATAAAGAAAAGTAAACAAGTCTGAGCTTTGTTTATGCCCCTGAAAATTATTTCAACTACTAGGGCCATTAAATTATTCCTTATGGATTTATGTGGTCCTATTAGAATTAGAAGTCTTAGTACCAGTAAATATGTTTATGACATTGTTGATGATTATTCCAGATTTACCACAGTGTTCTTCCTAAATTATAAAATGGATACTTTTAAAGTATTTACCAAGTATTGTAAACATGTATAGAATAGTTAAGGATTACTAGTTGAAGCTATGAGAAGAAGTTNNNNGGAGAGTTTATTAAATTCAGTAATCAAATGGGAATATCACATACTTCTCACCAACAGGGACTCTACAACAGAAACGGGTGGTTGGAAGGAAAAACAAAACCTTAGAAGATATGGCCAGAATAATGTTATGTGCAAATGACATTCCATAGTGCTTCTTAGCTGAAGTTGTGGACACTGCTAACTATGGTATCAACAAATGCTTGATCAGACATATCCTGAAGAGAACTACGTATAAGCTCCTCAAAAGGAAAAGGCCAAAGAGCTCCCTACTTCAAAGCTTTTAACAGCAAGTGTTTCATCCACATCAATGGAAAAGAAAATCTCATAAAGTTTAAAGCAAGAAGTGATGAAGGCATCTTTGTTGGATACTCTTAATAAAGCAAATCTTATTAGAGCGTACCACAAGAGAACTAAGGTTGTTGAAGAAAGCATCCAGATGGCATTTTGATGAAAACAATAATAGGTTTATCAAGTGAAGTTCATTTCAAGATCTCGAACTCAATAAACATGGAGATAATGAAAAAGAAAAGGCTAAATCCAACAAGGTTATAACTTAAAGTTTACCTCAGGGTACCTTCTGCTAGTTTGAAGATACTGCTAAGGCCCTTGAAGTTGAAAATTATGAGAGCATTAAAGTTAAGGGAGAAGTTGTACAAGAGACAAGGCATGAAGCAAGCACTAATCAGAATCTCCAAGAACTTAGAGAGGCTACAGATTTTCTTGCACATCATCCTATGAATAACATTATATCAAATCTCATCTTAGATATAAAGACTCATTCTTCTCTCAGAAATTTATGTACTTTCTCTGAATTTGGGTCTCTTAAAGAACCTAACACCTTCAAGAAAATCTTGAAGATCCTGACTAGACCTTAGCTATGTAAGAAGAACCCAACCAGTTTTAAAGAAACCTAGTTTGCCCTTGACACCTGATCTTTGCCTATCTAGTGATCATAACCAAATGGGTGTTTAGGAACAAGCTTAATGAGTTTAGTAATATGGTTAGCAACAAAGCTAGACTGGTGGCTAAGGGTTATAACCAAGAAAAGGGAATTGACAATAATAAGACTTTTCCTCCTGTGGCTAGATTAGAAGCCATTAGAATGCTACTTGCATTGGCATCTTTCATTTGGTATTAAATTATATCAAATGGATGTAAAATGTGCATTTTTAAATGGATATTTACAAGAAGAAGTTTATGTTGAACAACATCTAGTTTTGAAGACCCTGACTATCCTAATCATTTTTTTAAACTATACTTAAACCCTTTATCAATTGAAACAGGGCACAGCACGAGAGGCTTGGCAAGTTCTTACTTGGGAATGAGTTTAAAGATGATAAATTGATAAATAAAGGGAAAAGATTTCATACTTTTGCAAATATATATGGATGATGTATTATTTGGTACGACTAATGAATCCTTATACAAAGAATTCTCTAAGCTTATGAGCAAGGAATTTAAGATCATTATGATAAGAGAGTTGAACTTCTTCCCTGGACTATAAATCAAGCAATGCCAAGATGGTATCTTCATCACTCAAGGAAAGGATGTCAAGAAACTGCTGAAGAAATATAGCATGACACTGCAAAGTATGCCAAAACTCCAATGGCTTTCAATTGTAAGCTTGACTTAGATTCCAATTAGTAGATTGGATCATTACCATATTCAAATGTAGGCAAGCCTGATGTTATACTTAGTGTTTTCTTATGTGCAACAATCAGCTCCTAAGGATTCACACCTCAAAGCTGTGAAATCAATATTCAAATTTCCTGCTCGAACTAAGGACCTTGATCCATGGTATCCAAGAGCTGTGATCTTGAACTTGTAGGACATTTTAATGCTAACTATGTATGTTCAAATTTTATAGAAAAAGTACATCTGGTTCATACCAATTTCAATCTCTCATGTTATGACATTTTAAGAAGCAAAATTCAGTGGTCTTGTCCACTGCTAAGGCTGAATATGTCGCTTCTAGAGCATGCTGTGCTCACATACTTTAGATCAACCAACGAACCAGAGATCTTGGACTAAACTACGAGGAGATTTGTATAAATGTGATAACTAAAGTGCTGTCAACATCACTAACAATCCTATTCAGCACTTGAGAACCAAGCATATTGAATTAAGGGATCATTTCATTAGAGATCACGTGAAAAAGGCGAGATCTTTCTAGATTTAGTGCCTACTAATGTGTAATTTGCTAATATCTTTACCAAGTCCCTTGGTGAAGATCATTTCTATTTTGTTTGAAGGGAACTGGAAATAATTGACCATACTACATAAATTGAGAGGGGGCAATTCATCTTAATATTTTCTGTCACAAGAAAAATGATTTTCAAGGCAGTTACAATTGAGTCATTTCATATATTAACTTGGGCATATTCTCATGCTAATGGAGATTAATTAACAGCCTTTTGTTCATTGAGGTCACTTTTTAAAAATCATGGAAATATAAATTTCAAAATTAATTTGTAATCTTCTCAAAATTGGGTTAAAAAATCTCTTTGAAAGTGTTTTAGTGTTTCCTTAATTTATTTCCATATCTAGCAACTACTAAAAAGTCTATGAAGGCCTTCCACATGTTGGCACTTCTCACTTTGGAAACCGTCTAAGCGTGTCACATCTTCTCACTCACCCACAGTCATTAACTTCTCTCAACTCATTACCCAACCCTATATTAACTTGAATTGTCTTTCACTTTCACTTAGCTTTCAATTCATCAAACCCTAAACCAAAAAATTATTTCATCTCTCAACTTTTCACAATTGTCAAGCTAAGATGTCCTCCAAGATGCTAAAGGGTGGCTCTTGTAGTTCTTCACCCGAGTGCATCACTCAAAGCTCTTAGTCTTAGACCCACACTCCTAAAGAAGCAAAAAAGGATGTTGGACAAAGAAGTTGAAGAAATTGAGTTTGAAATCTTTAAGGCTCAAGAGATAAAGGTTCCTCCTTCTATTTCTACAAATGCTTGGGATATGCCTAATGAGTGGTTTAAATTGGTGAGTAATGCATGGATAAATTGATGTATACGAAGTTGATCTTTGGTGTTTGTTTGGATTAGGATTTCTTCATAAAAGCAAAATTGGGTTTGCCTTATGCCTTAGAAAGAATGAACTATAGAGAACTATTGGTGTTGGAACTAAGGTCTATCCTAATTCAGTTAAATTATTTTATGCCAACATAAGGAAACAAGGACCCAAGGGCCTAATTTATGACACTACATCTGTCAAGGCCATGGATTTTAGTCTATCAATAGCAACCTTGGATCAGATCTTTAATCTCAAGGTTTATTATGTCATTGTTTGCTATGAACCCTTGAATGATTGTGCCAATGCTTGCCCTGACAACTACTCTCAGTTTCAGGTCTATACTAACAGCAAAAAGCAAGCATCTTATACTTATTTGTTCTTTGAACCTAGACACTTTTATTACATCTTAGTAAGGACTGTCTATCCAATAGGGAAAACAAACGAACTACTATTTATGAGGGCCATTGGAATGGTTTTGCACGCATCAAGTCTGACCATGATGAGACCTTCTTAAAGATGATTATGGAGTACATGGATAAAGTTAAGGAGTCTTCTCATAATGCCCCTTTACCTTATGTAAAATTGCTAACAAAAGTGTTTGAATACTTTAAGGTTCTCCTTGAAGATGAGGAATGCACTAAAATGGTTGACTCTGTGATTAATAAAGAAAAATTATAATCATTGAAATTTAATTGTATTTCTTATAGGCAATCTTTGCATAAATATGAGTATTCTTAAAAGAGCACCTCCCCCAAGATTACCAAACCCATACCTGACCAAGACTCACCCCACTTCCTACTTGACAACTTAAGCCTTGAAATTTCTAGGTTGGCTTCCATTGTGATAAGTTTAAAACTTATTGCTAAAGCAAAAGGCCTTTCAGTCCTAGTAGATCCACGAGGGGGAAACCATAAGATTCCAGAACAAGGGACTTTAGCTAGTGGCTTGTGAGCTTATCAAGGATGCAGTTGAGGCAACCCTATAAAAGACCCTAAACCTACCTTTGGGCACCTTCGAAAGCAGTTAGAGAAAGTGAAGATGGAAGAAGATCTCAAGGTAACTAATGAAGCATTAAGTATTCTTAAGGAACCCTTTGTGAAGCCTTCCTTAAGAAAAGGAAAGAGATTGAGGTTGAAGCAGAGGGGATAGCTGAGGAAAGAAGAAAGAAAGTTGCTAAAGAGAAGAAGAAGCTAGAACACAAGGATGAGGTGTGCCAAGCTAAGGACGAGGAGTATTTGTTTAAGACGAGAGCTCCAAAGCACCTGAAATAGTATCATCCTCCTAGTCTCTACTAGCTGAAAAACACGCTATAGTCACTCCCATCTGTTCTATCCCTCTTGATGATTAATCAAGCCCCATTCTTTCTGATGAACAATCTCTCTTAGCTTTTCAACAAAAAAAATTCTATGACTTATGTTAGGTATCCTACAATATGTATTTTGATTTATACGTTTGAGCAATGCTCTACATTTTTTCAGATCGATTCCATTTTTTAACTAAACTTAAAAGGGGAGAAATTTTGGTAATTTACTTAAATAGGTACAACTAGGCTAAGGGTGGCCCTTGAAGCAGTTTTCAAGGAATGGGACTTGAGATGAACATTTTGGTATTCAATGCTTATGACTTTGAATACCTTATGGTTTTAATATATATTTTGCCTATATTATCCTAACTAATCTTCTGTGGTTATGATTGCTTTTACTTATCCTCACATGGCATGTAATATTCTACATTAGTTTATTATGCTTACATGTTGCTCCACTTAGGAAACTAAGAGGGAGCTTATTATTGGAAGTACAAATGGTTTACCTCATCTTTACATTACTAAAGATAGGGGGAGGTAATTTCTTTAAGTACAAGCTTTATCCCCTGTGTTTTCAATTTGACAGTTATTATCTTTCACCAAAAGAAGGGGAGGACATTGAAGAATCAATGCAATGTGATGAGTTACTCAATATATGGTCTAATCCTAAGGCACGTTTGCAATATAAGCCTAAGGGTCATTAGATCATGTTCACACTTGTACTTGAATATAATCCATATGCATAATTGATTGCAAATACCATGCTCAACAAGAACATTGGGTAATTAGCAACCTAGAGCTTCATAGTTAAAGTTAAACTACTTTGTAATTTATTATCAACGACCTTGATTGGCTTATCAGAAATGGACCCTTGTCAAAGTCATAAAATTAGTACAACCTAAATTGAGTCTAAAATAATTTTATAATGTTATGATATGCAAATTATATAAATTTTATTTCATTGATCAAATATACAAATTTTAGAGCATCAACAATTTCATTTTAAGCTCAATTTAAGATGTACTAATTTTATGACTCTAGCAAGGTTTTGTTTCTAACAAGCTAGTCAAGGTCCTTAACAACAATAGGTTAAGGTAGTTGAACTCTAGCTATAAAATTCTAGATGAGATACCTAATAGCCTCGTTGAGCATGTTACTTGCAAGGAACTAAGTAGATAGATATGATTCAAGCACGGATGCAAATAAGGTGTAATGGTCGTTAACATATAATACAAATGTGTTTGGAGATCAAAACATATATTAAGTATTACATCACTTTGAGGTGATTTTCCAATGCCTACCCTTGTGAAAAAGGCAACATTTGTCAAGTAGATAGCATAAGGGATAAAAGATAGATTTCAAAAAGTTATGCTCCTCGTATCATTAGTAGTTAAGACATGAGATAAATCAATGTAAGCATAATAAACTAATAGATCATACCATACCCTATGAAAGGATAAGTATAAGCAATCATAATCAAATGCTTGGCAATAATCAAATATCACAAGAAGATCAGTTAGAACAGTGTAGACAATACATATGTTAAACCCATGGAGTTTTCAATGTCATAAGCATCGAAATCTAAAATGTTTGTATTCAGGTTATTGCCTTTGGTGACGCCAAGCTGACTGCTAAAAGGGTCGACATCAGCCTAACTACACCTGACCAAGTAATTTTCAAAGTCGTTCCTCCTTTAACTTTCACTAAAAAGTGAGATTAAACTGAGAAATATGTAAGGCATTGTTTAAGTTTACAAAGTAAAAAATCAAATTGTTTAAAACCAACACACACAAGCCATAGAAATTATTTATGAAAAACTAAGAGAAATTGATTGTTAAGAGGAGTAGAGGTTCATTAATCAACAAGATAGACTGAATTACGAGGTTTGGCTAGAACATTAGGCTTTTCAGCGAGCAAAGGCTGGAAGGATGATGTTGTTTCAAGTTCCTTAGAGTTCTCAGTTGTCACTGTTTCCTTCTTATCCTTATCCTTCGATACCTCATCCTTCTGTTCTTCCCTCTTCTAATCTTAAAATGGCTTTCTTTCTTCTTTCCTCTACCATCCTCTCTGCTTCAGCTTCAATCTCCTTCCTTTTCTTGAGGAAGGCTTCTATAAGGGGTTCCTTGAGAATGCTCAATGCTTCTTTAGCTAGCTTAAGATCCCATTCCATTCCTACATACTCTAACTGCCTTTGAATATAACCAAGATGAATCAAGGTTCTTCCTAGGAATTGCCTCAACTGCATCCTTGATCTATTCATATGCTAACACTTGAACTTCTTCGTTTAGGACTGACAAGCCTCTTGCTCAAGCAAGCAAGTTTCAAATTTTTCACCCGTAGAGGCCAACATGAAGATTTGAAGGCCTAAGGTGTTAAGTAAGGAGCAGGTGGTGTCTTAGACAGGTGTGGTTTTAGCAAGTTTGATGGAAGGGCTCTTCTCCATGCACTCATCTTCATGCAACCATTTCCTTATGGATAACAAATCCCAATAACTTAATACATTCCTCATCCTTAGAGGAACCTTAAAGTACTCAAACACCTTTGCCAACAAATTCACATACGGTAGAGGAGCATTTTGAGATAATTTCTTAACTTTGTCCATCTACTCAAGGATTATCTTTGAAAAGGTCTCATAATGGCTAGTCATAATATCCTTAACCTTTCTAAGGACCCTGATAGACTAAACTTCCTTTACTTGCCCTTAGGTAGGAAGTTCTCACTAAGATGTAATAGAGGAGTCTGGGTTCAAATAACAATCAAGTTGGGATGATTGGTTTTATTATTGGAAGAGATTACAAACTGAGAGAAGTCATCAAAATAGCGCACAGTCATGCTAGGGTTCATAGCACATCTTGGTAAGGGAAACATCAAGATTAAACATCTCTTCCAAGGTTGCTTCAAACAAACTAAAATTGACACGTTTGATAGACGTAATGTAATGAATCATATCCTTAGGTCCTTGTTTCCACATATTTGCATAAAAGAGCTTAATTAGGTTAGGATATACCTTAGTTCCAACACTAAACATATCTACCAGTTCATACACTCCAAAACATGTGAAAAACTAAATTTAACTTTCATGAAGAAATCTAATTTAAATAAATATAAGAAATCATTTTCTTATACATCAATTTTTTAAAGTACTCCTCACTACATTCATTAAACCATTCATCAAGCATATCCAAAGCATTGGTACAAATAAAAGTAGGAACCTGACTACCTCTTAAGCTTCCTAATCTACAGCGTATTTCGCCTTATTGGAGTTGTATGAACTAGTGAATGAGAGATTCAAGTAATTTGTTTAGGAACATACTCAAATGGAGCACTCTTTCACTTCTTGGAACACATCTTAGCCTCAACAATAGAAAAAAGTTGAGAGATGAATGAGTTTTCTAGGTTAGATTTAGTGTGTTGATAGAGGAGTGAAAGAGAAAGGGCATTTGAGTTAAAGCAAGTTGAGAAGGGAGTTAATAGATGTTACTGACCATGAATGAATGAAAAGACATAACACTCTTGGATGGTTCCCGAAGGAAGAAGCAGTAACACTTGTAAGGCTTTGACACATTTTAACAGTTGCTAGTATGGAAAAAAAATATAAGGAAATCACCCAAAAATTTTCAAGGAAATTTTTTTCACCCCATTTTGAAAAGATTATAAATCAATTTTCAAATTTGATTTCCATAAATTTTCAAAAAGCGATGTCAGTTAACAAATAATTGATAGCTAGTCTCTCACCAACATGAAAATATGTCCAAATTAGTGTATGAAATGACCTAACTTCAACTGCCTTGATATTTTTAAGGTCATCAAAGTGAACTTCCTTGAAAATTATTTTTCTTACCACCAATAACATTAGGAGGAATTACTCCTCAATTCATACAATGTGGTTAATCATTCCCAATTCCCTTTGAATAAAGAAGAATTGACCCTTACAAATAGATTTAGTCACTAGCTACAAATTAGTAGCATAAAATCTAGAAAGGTATCACCTTTTTTTCCGCATGATCTCTAATGAAATTATGCCCCACTTCAATATGCTTGGTTCCCAAGTACTAAACTATATTCTTAATGACGTTGATAGCACTCTTCTTATCATACTTGATGGCAGACTTCTTATAGTCCAGTATAAGCTCTTTAGGTCATTGGTTGATCTATAATATTTAAGCAGAGCATGCTTTAGCAGCAATATATTCAACCTTAATAGCAGATAAGGCCATTGAATTTGGCTTCTTAGAATGCCATAACATAAGAGATCATTTAAGAAAATAGCCTGAATCAGATGTACTCTTTCTATCAACTTCGTAACCTGCATAGCCAAGATTAGAATATCCCATAAGTTCCAGGTCACCACCTCTTAGACATTGCAAGCCAAGTTCTTCATTCTAGTAAGATACTAGAATATTCTCTTCACAACCTTGATGTGTGATTCCATGCAAGCTTATTGGAATCTTGTATATAAGTAAATGCTAAACATGATTCTAGGTGTGCTTTCAGTTAAATATAATAATGATCCAATCATACCTCTATCAAGCTTACAGTTGGAAACCATTGGAGCTTTGGCATGCTTTAAACTATCAAGTCTATATTTCTTCAGAATTTCCTTGATATGCTTTCCTAGATTAACAAAATGCCATCTTCACATTGTTTAATTTTTAGTCCAAAGAAAAAGTTCCACTATCCCATCATGCTCATCTCAAATTCCTTGCTCATAACTTTAGATAATCCTTTGTGAAAGAATTCATTTAGAGTGCCAAATAATATATCATCAACGTATGTTTTCATAAGTAAGAAATCATTCTTCTTGGTTTTAATAAAGAACTTATCAATTTATCCTCTTTTATAATCATTTCAAGTAAGGACTTGCTAATCCTCTCGTTCCATGCTTTAAGAGCTTGTTTCAATCTATAGAGGGTTTTGCATAGCTCAAAAACATGATTAAGATAATAAGGATTTTCAAAACCAGAGGGTTGTTCAACAAATACTTCTTCTGTTAACATCCATTTAGAAATGCATGTTTCATATGCCATTGATATAATTGGAAGGTCATGAAACATGTAAATGTAAGCAGTATGCTAATGGCCTCTAATCTAGCTACAGGGATAATGATCTCATCATAGTCAATTCCATCTTCTTAGTCATAACCCTTAGCCACCAAAGTTCAAACCATATTACCAAACTCACCTAGCTTGTTCCTAAATTCCATTTGGTTCCAATCACTAAATGGTTCTCAGGCCAGTTGGTTAAGGGCCAAATATATTTTTTTTCTTCCCAAACTAGTTGAGCTATTTTTGCATACCTGAGGTGCAATCAAGGTCTTTGAGACCTTCTTGAGGGCTCCTGGGTTAGATAGAGACACAAATATAGAGAAAGAAAAGAAGAAGGAGTCCTTATACCTAAATTAAGATATAATATGATATTGTTCATAGGATAGTGTGCATGAAATCTATATGCTTTCCTTAATTCTTAGAGATTTTGATCAGTTCTTACTTCTTACCTGGCCTTTTGTACAAAGTCATCCTTTGCTTCAATGTTCTCAGTGTTTTCACCCTGAAGGGTCCTGATGGTGTATTCTAATTGGTTCAAATCACCCTGAGGCAAACTCTAAGCTATAGCTTTGTTGGAGTCTTCTCTTTCTTCTTCATCATCATCATGTCTACTAAGTCTAAGTCTTGAAATGAAGTTAAAGTTGATGATCTGATCATTGTTTTTATCAAAGACCACATAGATGCTTTCTTGAACCACCTTAGTTCTTTTGTTGTATACCTTATATGCTTTACTTTGCTGAGAGTATTCAACAAAGATCTCTTCACACTTCCTATAGCAAACTTTCTAAGATGTTCTTTCCTATTGATGTAAATAAAGCACTTACTGCCAAATGTTTTCAATTAAGAGATCTTTCACTCCTTTTCTTGGAGGAGCTCATATGAAGTTCTCTTCAAGATAATTCTCATCAAGCATCAATTGAAAACGTAGTTGGCCATGTCACAAGTTTAGTAGCGAAGCCCTCGAAAGAACATTTTCATATAGCATTATTCTAGCTATATTTTCTAGGGTTCTATTTTTACCTTTAACTACGGCATTGTATTCTGGAGCCCTTAGTGCTAAGAATTGCATGATATTCCCATTTGATCACAAAATGCAATATGCTTTCCTTGAATTATATGTTATGGTCACTTCTCATATCTTGAACTAGTAGTCTTTAAGTGTTCTATACCTATCTGCAATACTTAGAAAATACTTTAAAAGTTTCTGGTTTAAATTTCAGGAAGAACGCCCAGGTAAATTCGGAAGAATCATCAATAATAACAAATACATATTTACGATCACCTAGACTTGCCAATCTTATGGCACCACATAAATCTATATACAAAAATTCAAGGGGCCTTAAGATTAAAGTAATTTTTAGGGGCTTAAATAAAGCTTTAACTTGTTTACCTTTTACATATGCACTGTAAACCTGATCTTTATCATGCTTATGCTTGGGAAGACATCTTACTAGATCTTACTTGGATAATTTGTCAAAAATTTGGATATTAGCATGGCCCAACCTTCTTTACCACAACCATGCATCATCATTAACAGCTTGAAAACATATAAGGTTTTTGGAGTTAACATGATCAAAGTTAATAGCATTAACATTTTCCACTCTAGATCTAGACAGAGCAATATTTTCATATTCAAGGCTAGAGACATCGTATTAAGCAGCATTAAAGGAAACCTTATTCCCTTTATTACATAATTGAGAAATGCCATCCAAATTGAATTTAATACCATCTACCAAGTAAGCATTCTTAATTGATATAGAGTAATTTTTACCGACTTGTCCAACTCCAATGATCTTTTTATGTTTCTGTTTCCAAAAGCTATTTTGCCTTGATTTGATTATTCAAGTTTTGAAAACATAGTATCATCATCATTCATATACCTTCAGCATTTGCAGTCAAGGTGCCATAGATTAGTTTGACTTAATGCATACTTACAAAACAAACATTAAACCTTTCAACTTCCTTTGCCTGAAAATTTGTGTGCAGGATTTGTTATCATATTCGACGGCCTTATACCGTTTGGTACCCACACTTGACAATTCTAGGACTACGTCTAGCAGGCATCTCTAGTTAGGGTTACCTTAGTATCCTTGAATGATTAGGGCATTTTTTAAAACATTTTTAATGTACCTTAATCTGCCCTAAGCTTCATAAAGAGGGACCTCTTTAGCGAAGAAGTTTTTAATATTGATTTTCTCTTATTACTCAAAACATATTTGAGACATTTTTTGTTGAAGGACACACTCATGAACCTGAGTAATTTGTCTAAATTCTTATTATTGAAGGACACACTGAGCCTGAAGCCTTCGAATTTCATGTTTACCCTTATGAAGCTTGTTAGCTTACTCAGAGTTGAGTTTGAAAACATGCTCATTTTTAGTTTTCAACTTCTGTAGTTCATCCTTGAGAGCTTCAATTATGCAGTCACTCCACTTCGTATAGAATTCATCACAAAGTTCTTAAAATTGTTTGTCAGCATCCTTTGAAGACTTGCATGTTATACAATAATGAGTACAACACTCTTGTAAACTTTCCTTCTCATATTTCAAAAGAGAAATTTCATTATCAAGTGACTTGATCTTAGAAAGATATTGTGCTTTAGCATTATGCTATGCATGATAATCTCAATTAAATCATATTTGGACATTTCAAAAAGAAAATAGATTTTACTTGCTAGGTGGTTGTTCCTTCAACTTCTTTGAGTATTGATTCTTTCCCATTGGCCCTGAAGCATAGGTTAGTAATCTCATCCTCTACATAGTCGCTATCACGGAGAGTCTCTATCACTCAATGCTACTATAATGGCATTTTTACTCTTATTTTTTCAGCTTTCTTTTTTAGGGAATGGTAATCTTGCATCTTGTATTCTGGTTAGCCACAACCAAAACAGACAATTATGTTGGTTGCAAGGTTCTGAGACGAGGATTTTATACCCTTTTTAGCTTTTGAAAATGGTCCTCTTTAAAGCATCTTGAAGTTAAACTTCCTCTTCTTTAGGATCATGTGGAAGCCTCGGATAGCATGACTATTTCATCCTCTGATGCTTCAAACTCTGTGATATGGAGCAAACCCTAAGAATCGACTTACTCCTCCAAGCAAGGATTATGAACCAAGTGGATACAATGTTGACCTTTGGAGGTGGAGGTCAAGATCTTGGTCCTCCTTGGTCAATGTTAACTTGGGACCCTTGAAGAGACCTAACTAAGATTAGAAAAGGTGGTTGGGTAATTAGTAGTCCTAAATAACGAGCTTAGCAATTTCATTCTCCAAAACCACTTCATTAGCTTATTTTCATTTTTTAGGCAGGACATCTTACCTAAATTCTAGCTTAGTTTTGGAAGAAAAAACTTGCTTTAATTCGGACAAATTACATATGAATGGATATTCTTGGATGTCTAATTTTGATCAAGCTATACAACGTCTTCATATTCAAAGCATCAAGGAACACATGGGTTGTAAACTAAGCAAGGGTCAGTGCACGGTCTGAAATTACACGCTTTTTATTAAGGAATT
>NCQV01059383.1:8525-28296 GCA_002740545.1 Lophocereus schottii
CATGAAGGGAAGGGGGAAGTCAATTGGGTTTGTGCAACAAAAGGGGTCAAGCAGGCTCACAGCACAATCAAGTGCTATGCACATGACATGGGCGAGAGGAGGAGGTTGGCGCAGACTGGGCCGAGAAGAAGCAGGCCCGACTTCTAGGCCCAGGCACTTGGGCCGAGTGTGAGGTGGGTTGGATTTTTTTTCATTTCTTTTTTCTTCTTCTTTTATTTTGCTTTTCTTTTGGGCTTTTTGGGTTGCTGGGCTTCAGAAAACTGATCCAATACATTTTTCCTGCATGTCATTATTTTTTTATAATTTTCCATATTTATTCCATAACCTACAAAATCAAATCAAATCAAATAAACATCCAAATTTAATATTTATTCGAGCATAAAATAAGCATAAAGGGGCATATTAAATTATTATATTTTTAACACAAACAAATATCCCCGCACTTAAATTTTACTCGTCCTCAATTAAAATAAAACAAAAAAAGTCTTGGAAAATGAAAATAATATTTTAACTTACTTTCGTAGGCATCACGGTTACACTTAGCATGTGCAACAAGCTCTTTAAATCCCTAGATTCTCCCTAGTAGATGAATAAGGTCTCCTAAGGGTTTGCAAAAGATGTACCTCCAAAATGTTTAAAATGAAAAAAAGAAAAGAAGAGAAAGAAACAGACAGAACAAATAATAATAAAATCTTTTTGGTTTTTTATCAAACTTCATAAAAAAATGTATAAGAGGAAACAATATACACATTCCGACTAGACATATCACCCTTAAAACCAAGGTATTAGTTTGTACATGAACAAGGTGCACACTCCAAAGCTTTACGTCCTCATCGATAGCATCTGCACTCTAATTTTTCACCTTACAAACCAACATAACGATGTATCCACCCTAGTGCATGGTGTGTGACTATACCATCACCCCAGAGACTAGGCTAATCAGAGTTTGACTCATTCCCACATGACACGATATACACTACTTTATTGACTCACTGACATGGGAAACAAGCTTACTCAGTAATAGTATTGCCTTAAAGGCTAGCACCCAATAGCGCATACCTCAAAGGGAGACTTGTCATTCCTAACTTTGACTTTTTTTTTCATTCGAATTGAAAGCAAAAACAAAGACAAGTGGGAGAATCAATCCTAGAAGTCTAAGACTCGAGGACAATGGTGATGTGCAAAATAATGATTTGATGCACAATTATAATGGAGTGATGAGGATAGAATCAGGTAATAGAATATCACATTTAGGACTCAGTTTATCATGCATACCTCACCTAAGTACAACCTAATACTAAGTTACCAAGGGTCAATCCAATCCAAATAGTATGCATTCCCTAAAACAAAAGAAAAAAAACAAAAGAAAATAATAAAAATCTCTTTGGTATTTTCTTTTCTTTTTTTAAAAAAATCTGCAAAGGCCTTCAGCCCCACACTTAAACAATGCAATGTTTCTATTGCATGCAGAAGTATAAGAATGAAAAGCACACAATCAAAAACAAAGAAACAATTAAAAGAAAATAAATATACAAAATAAGATTTTATATAAAGGAACAATAGTACGAGGTTGAATGCTGGATGCATCCAAGCTAATCTCCACGACCTCAATCTCTATATTGTGTTTCATAAAGCGTCAGACAATCTACTTCTCTCTCTTCTATGGGTAACTCCTGAAATGGCTTCAACCTTTGTCCATTCACTTTAAAATGCATGTCTTTCATAGGGTCCTGTATCTCTATAGCACCACGTGGAAAATATGAGAAATAATGAAATGACCAGTCCAACGAGATCTTAGCTTACCTGGAAAAAGGGGTACTCTGGAGTCATAAAGCAACACCTTCTGACTGGGAAAAACTATTTCATGTGAATGCACCTGACATGGAACAATTTTGCTCTCTCCTTATGCATCCTAGAGTTCTCATAGGCTTCAACTCTAATTTTTTCTAACTCACTCAACTGTAGCTTCCTCTGTAGCCTAACTGCCTCTAAATCAAAGTTCAAAGTCTTTATGGCTCACATAACCCAATGCTCAAGTTCCACAAGAAGATGACAGGGCTTAATAAAGAGAACCCTAAAAGGGGACATGCCTAATGGCTTAAAAGCCGTCCTATAAGGTCATAGAGCATCAATAAGCGTATTTGTCCAAACCTTACGGTTTCTACTCACAGTTTTTTCCAGAATCTATTCAATTTGCCTATTAGAAACCTCTACCTGACCACTAGTCTGGGGATGATATGCGGTGGCTAAACAATAAATGATCAAGTACTTTTTCAACAATGCATCAAAAGAACGATTGTCGAAATGAGTACCCTTGTCACTAATAATAGCCTTGGGCATGCTATACGTGGAGAAAATATTTTCTCTAAGGAGCTTGACAACAACTTTAGTCTCAGTTGTCCTAGTCAGCACAGCCTCCACCCACTTAGACACGTAATCTACAGCAAGAAGCATATACTCATTCCCAAAAGAACAAGAAAATGGTTTTATGAAATCAATCCCCTAAACATCGAAAATCTCAACAAGAATAATCGGGTTAAGGGGCATCATGTTTCTCATACTAATTTTTCCAAACTGTTGACACCTTGGGCAACTATCACAATACATATGGGCATCGTTGAACAAGGTAGGCCAATTCAAACCACATTGAAGGACTTTGGCAACTGTTTTCTTTCCACTAAAATGCCCCCCACAAGCTTGGTCCTGGCAGAAATAAAAGACACTTCTAATCTCATTGTTAGGGATACACCTCCTAAAAATATGTTCAAAGCAATATTTGAACAAATACAGGTTATCCCAATAGAAAAATTTTACTAGATAAAGAATTTGTCCTTTACTCCAACCTAGGGGTATCTCACCTATTACTAAGTTGTTGACGATATCAGCATACCATGGTTGAGATTGAACTTTGAGTAACTGCTCGTCCAAGAAGCACTTAGACATGATGGACTCACTCTTTTTTTGCAAAACGATTCAAGACAGATGGTCAGCAACCAGGTTTTGAGAACCTTTTTCATCTTGAATCTTATAATTAAACTCCTGCAAAGCAAAATTTACCTAAGCAACCTAGGTTTTGCATCCTTCTTGGAGAAGAGATACTTTAATGTAGCATAGTCAGTATGAACTATCACATGAGATCCAATCAAGTAGGGACGAAATTTTTCAAAACCAAACACAACTGCCAAAAACTCTTTTTCAGTGACAATGTAGTTTAATTGGGCCTCATTCAAAGTATGACTCGCATAATTTATGACATGAGATTTCCTATCTACACGTTATTCTAAGATAACCCCTACAGCATAGTCAGAAGCATCACACATCTGCTCAAATGGCACTCCCCAAATAGGAGAGTGTGATAGGTGCGGAGGTCAGGACCTCCTTTAGCCGATTAAATGCCTTTAGACATTCCTCAAAGAAATTAAAAGGCATATCTTTGGCTAAAAAATTAGTCAAGGACTTAGCAATTTTACTAAAATCATTGATAAACCATCCATAAAATCATGCATGCCCTAAAAATCAAAGGCATATCTTTCACACGTGTAGGAGGTGGAAGATTAGCCATCAAATCAATTTTTGCTTTATCGGCTTTAATCCCATCATTTGAAATTACATGCCCTAAAATAATTTCATTCTTTACCATAAAATGACATTTTTCCTAGTCTAGAGTCAAATTCTTTTCCCTCCATCTTTACAAAACTCTTGTCAAATTGGCCAAACAGTCATCAAATGAGGATCCAAACATAGAAAAATCATAACTAAACATCTCAATGCATTGCTCAATCATGTCAGAAAATATAGAAATCATGCAACACTGAAAAGTAGCAGGAGCATTATAAAGACCAAATGGCATTCTCCTAAAGGCAAAAGTACCAAAGGGGCATGTAAAAGCGGTTCTGTGTTGGTCCTCGGGTGCTATGGAGATTTGGGTGCAGCCAGAGTATCCATCCAAAAAGCAGTAATAACTATGTCCAGCTAACCTCTCAAGCATTTGATCCATAAAAGGCAAAGGGAAGTGGTATTTCCTAGTGGTTAGATTTAGTTTCCTATAGTCAATAAAGACATGCCACCCAGATTGGACTTTAGTAGGGACTAACTCATTCTTGTCATTTCTAATCACGGTAATACCAGTCTTCTTAGGAATGACTTGGACCGGGTTAACCCATTTGCTACCAAAGATTGGATAAATCATCCAATGATCTAACCACTTAACGACCTCTTTTTTTACGAATTCTTGTAGGGTACGGTTTAGACGTCTTTGGTCGTCTCTATAAGGTTTAGCATTATCCTCAAGATGAATTTTGTGTTGCACAATGGATGGGCTAATACCCTTAATGTCACCTAAGGTCCACCCTATGGACTCTTTGTTTTCCGTAAGCACTTTCAACAATTTACTCCCTTGGTCCTCATTTAGATAAGATGTAATAATCACAAGACAAGTCTCATTAGGACCCAAAAAGACATGCTTAAGGGAATCAGGCAAAGGTTTCAACTCTAATGTGGGATATGAAACATGTGTCATAAGAAAAAGGGAGTCAGGAGAATCAGAGGAGAGGGAATCAATCTCATCACAAAGATTATTTTCAATCAAACCATAGGCACATGAGTCGTCACAAGTATACATATCTAGCCAATTAACATTGTCAATCTCATCAAAAATAGCAAGTTGTCTTTAGAGATTAAAAATATTCAAATCAACAGTCATAGTTCTGAAAGACAACTTCATCATACAATTCCTATAATTGATCAAAGCATTTGAAGTAGATAGGAAATGTCGACCAACAATCACAGGTATTTGGGCCTCAGAATTAGCAACATACTCATTTTCCAAAACAACAAAATCCATGGGAAATATGAACTCACCCACTTTAATCAAAACATCCTCGACTGTGCCTGTAGGAGTTCTATTGGAGTGGTGCTAACTGGAGAATTGTCCTAGTGGGTTTTAACTCTCTCAATTCTAGCTTCTCATATACCGAGTATGGACGCAAATTGACACTGACCCCTAAATCCAACAATGCTCTATGAATAGTCTAGTCCCCTATGACTATAGAAATGGTAGGGCAACCGGGGTCTTTGTACTTAGCTGAGATCTGGCATGAGATAATGGAGCTCACATTAGAGACTAAGGAAGCCTTCTTTGGGAAATTGGTCGTTCTCCTAGTGGTGCAAAACTCTTTCAAGAACTTGGCATACGAAGGCATCCACTGGATAGCATTTAGAAGGAGAATGTTAATTTTGACTTGAGAGAAAGTCTCCCCATTCTTATTAACACCGGTCTGGCCCTTGTTGTTCTTTAATCTATTCGGAAAGGGTGTAGCAGGTTTATGAACCCGCTCAATAGTCGAAGGATGAGATTTATCATCTCCCTTCTTGGACTTATCTTACTTAGTCTCCTCGGTGTCAACTAAGTCAGTAGGTCGGGAAGGGGAAGAGTTGATTAGGGTGCCATCAGTAGCATTCCTAGAAGTAGAATCATTCTCACGGAGAGACGGTGGAGACAGAGATGGAGAAAGCTGAATAGGAACATCCACAAGGTCTTCTAAGTTATGATCAATTAAGTGACCTCACTTAAGTGAAGTTATTGCATTAACCCTTTTCACAATATCCTGGAGTGGTGGGCGCATCGAAGATGGACCCACATTTGAGTTAGGCTCTACCTGACTAGGAAATTGTTCCATTTTCCCTATTGACAGTTACTAGCTGAGACAGCTGCTCTGCCATTGTCCTCATTACCTTCTCTAGGCTATTTTGTGATCTCTCTAGATTGTTCAATCTTTTATCAATCTAATTATAGCCACATGGTGATTTTGTGTGGACAATAAGGGGAGAAGGTAAGTTAGGTGCCCCTTCGTAGGGCTAGATAGATGTGTTTCCAGGGAACATTTCGATCTTTGTGCTATGACCTACTTAGTTCTGGCCTTGACTCCAGAAAAAATTCAGGTGATTTCGCCACCCTGGATTATAAGTTGGTGCGAAAGGGTCATTTCTTGGCCTTTTGATAGGCCATGTTCACTTGCTCAGTTCCAGTTGATAACTGGTGAGCGCACAATGGACAAATACTCAAGCTATGGTCTAGGGATTGATAGTGAGAACATGTAATAGTAGCGCTTTGAAAGACTTGAGGTTGGTAAATAGTCAACTCCTTTAACTGGTTCTCTAAAGTTGCAAACCTAGACTCTACATGGCTCAAGTCAGACACAGAATGCATACCCTACTTGGCACTGGCGATTCTAGAACTTAAACTATCATCTGTAGTGGTATCCCACTATATTGTCTTCTTAGCTAAATCTTCTAAGAGTTCCAAAGCTGTGGTAGGATTCTTGGATAGGAACCCACCTTGACACATAGACTTTAGCATAGGTCTTAGTCTGTTGGTCCAAACCCTCGTACACAATTTGACACAAACGCTATTGTTCAAGACCATGGTGGGGACACTAGGCTAATAAGGTCTTAAATTATTCCATGTACCTGTAGAAAGGTTCCTTATCAAACTAAATAAACTGATTGATTCAATTCCTTAATTTAATAGTTTTGCCGTTACAAAAATATTTTCGTAAGAAGACCTTAATGAAATCATTCCAATTAGAAATATAGTTAGCAGGAGAACTATACATCCATCTCTTGGTATTAGCTTTTAAAGCGAAAGGAATGAATCTCAGTTTAACCATGTCAATTTGCACATTATGAAAATGTATCATACTACACACTTCTTCAAATTCAACTAAATAAATAAGTATGTATCTTTAAGTCCACTAAATTTCGGAAGCATCTGAATGTAATGTGGTTCCAATTTCAAGTTCACTTCAGCACGTAGGGCGGGCAGATTAAAAGATGAAGGTAGGGTTGAATATGGAGGGTGAAGGATCTCATTCAAAAACCTTTCATTCCTATCTTGTCCAGCCATTTTTTCAAGTTCAAGTTCAATTTCAGGTTCAGGTTCGATCCTACTGAGTCTTCTTCTTTTAGGCTCCCTAATCCAAACAATCATGCAAATTCCACCACCACAATTGTATTTTTGGTATTTTTTTGGGGGACAAGAAATAAAATAGATAATTAAAAAGTGCTCTAAATCAATTACTCAAAAATAAAATATAAAATAAAATAAGAATGAAACAAATCACAAAACTAACAAAAGACTCAACATCAACAAAAATACTTGAACGAAAAATGATGAATTGACTATGTACCTTCATCGGCAACGGCGCTAAAACTTGTTGATATAAAAAGTAGTCGCAAGCGCACGATTTCAACCAGTTGCATAATCTGGCAAATACGAGCCGTTCCCACCAAGATGATAGAATCAAATTTAACCACTGAATCAGCTAAGTATTTCTACTAAACAAAAATTAATAACTAAACTTAAAAGTTCTATTTAAGAAAGCCAGACGTTGAGGAAATTAATAAATAAAAGAATCACAATACTAATATTATGGTTTGCAAGATAAAGCCCCTCTAGAGAGCAAACTTAAATAACTTTTGCCTAACGTTATCCCTTTGAACTTTAAACAAAAAATAATAAAATAGAATAAAAATAAAAAGAATTGCACTACTAGAAACCTACTCAGTAACAAAACTAAAATCAAACCAAAGTAAATGTCAAACACATAAAGGGATAATATGTCATCAGCGGCTTAAAGAATGCAAAAGAAAGAAAGTGGCTTGGGCCTCTGAACGAAAAGTAAGGAAAAAGCAATATGTACTAATAGCACTAACAATAAAATAGCCCAAGTAAAGTAATTAATGAAAAAAGTTACACCTAACTAAAACAGAGCAACGAAATGGAAAGAAAACAAAGCAACGAAAAAGCCAGAAATGGAGTATTCAACTACTGAGAAAAAATGGACAAAACAGAGAGGGCAGAGGACAATGAACACAAATTGAATTGAACCAAATGAAAATCAACCAAATTAGATCCAAATACAGAAGAAAACAAACACAATAAGGGGACCAATCTGTGTCCTATGAAATGAATCGAAAAAGAAAAATTACAAACTAAAGGTTGAATGAATTTTGTGAAACTGGCACGATAAAAAATAAAGAATCGATAGAAGCTTATGATTAACTATGGCTGTGAACTCTCCCCTTAGCTTCCCCCACAATTGCTATTTATAAAATTTACAGCCATAATCAACCTCCTAACTCCCATGAAATCTAGTGACTGCTCTCGTTTTCTTCACTACCCATGATTCGTTTTAGTTTGAGCCACTGATGCACTTGGTGAAAAATCAGGGATTTGCTTACTGGGTCTTAATGGATGGAAAGAGTGAGCACCCGAAAAATTTGGGTTGTGAAGATTTGGTGGTTCAAAGCATGAAAAGAATAGGGATAAAGATGAGGTGTTGTTGATGGGAAGACCAACGAACAAGATGAACCAGGATTGGGTTCTGGTGTTAGATGAAGAAAAGGAGAGAGAAATGCGCAAAGGGAAGGGGACAGTCAATTGGGTTTGTGCAAGAAATGGGCCAAGCAGGTTGACAGCATAATCACATACTATGCACGTGACAGTGGGGGAGAGGAGGAGGGTGGCGCAGACTAGGTCGAGAAGAGGCAGGCCCGACTTCTGGGCCCTGGGCACTTAGGCCGAGTGTGAAGCTGGATTGGATTTTTTTCATTTCTTTTTTCTTCTTCTTCTTGGGTTTTTAGGTTGTTGGGCTTCAGACAAACTGACCCAATTCTTTTTTCCGGTATTTCATCGTTTTTCTGCAATTTTGCGGATATTTTCCTTAACCTGTAAAATAAAATCAAATCAACTAGACATCCTAATTTAATATTTATTCGAGCATAAAATAAACATAAAGGGGTATATTAAAATATCATATTTTTGACACAAACATATATCCAAATGCATAGATCCACAATCCCCTATATTAGCGATGTTTGTTATATTGTGATACGACACCTCCAATTTAATACAAAATCAGTAAAAAAATTCGCTTTTTGATATCGCTTTTTTATCTCTATTGCTTGATATTTGTAAAGCATAGCACACAAACGTGTTGTACCACTATTTCTC
The DNA here is from genome assembly GCA_002740545.1 of Lophocereus schottii. Lineage (NCBI taxonomy): Eukaryota > Viridiplantae > Streptophyta > Magnoliopsida > Caryophyllales > Cactaceae > Lophocereus > Lophocereus schottii. Next base: position 17,539 of record NCQV01059383.1, read on the forward strand.
TCTAGAGTATTCAAAAGTAACAGTCTGATCATTCTAATTGTATTTTTTGTTAATTTAACTTGAATTACATTAGTTGCGATTGCGCTTTAGATTGATCTTAATCGATTTGCCACTATGTTGTAATTGAGATCAATTTGCGTATGGTCAAATTCATTGATAACTGATAATAAAGGGTGTCAAAATTAATCTTAGTAAAGTTTGTACTGAAACAATTGAAACTTATGAAGATTTAGGTCTTGTTTGGCAAACAACTGTTAGTTGTTCGCTATTGGTTGTTTGTATTAGCTATTAGTTGTTAACTGTTTGAGTTACCTGTATTGTATTAGCTATTTAACTCTGTTTTATTGGATACTTTGCAATTAGTGATTTGTGATTTTAATTTAATCAGCTTTGAAAGAGAAGAACTATGAATCACAATGGATTAAAGTAGAAGCGATGTGTTAGGTTGATTTGGTTTTTTTTTGGAATATAGTAATATAATGTTGCATGAATTTTGTGCATTTAATTTGTTAATTAACAATTTGGAGTTTGTTCATGATGGATTAATGTTTTGGAGTTTTTATTTTTTATGTAGCCTCTGTTTCCTTTTACTATTTGTATTTCTTTTTTTCTTGTAAGTAATAATCAAGAGATTTTATTACCAAACCAAGCGAAAGGAAATCATGATTAGGGACAAAATCTTGGCTCAGTCTACTTGTGCTAACTGGCACGATCGTGCAAGGCTCAAACTTACACATTTATAAAAGCGGTCTTAGGCCAATTCCTTGTATCTTTTTCCTTCAAGGTTTTTATTAGAATTACAACTAGTATTCTCTCTTTGACTCTTTTATGACTATGATTTTTCAAGAAATGAGACATTAAGTCTTTGGTTTTTATTTAGGTTTCTTTTATTGCTTTTTTGCTAATTGTTACTTTACTTAACTCTCCCCCCTCCCAAAAAAAAACTCCTCCATAGTATTTTTTTTAATTTCATGAAAACCACCCCCAAAATAAATGATTTTTGATGAGAAAGAAGGTGTGGGGGAGATTATAGACTTGCCTTTAGGAGGTCAGAGTGCTTAATCTCTCACTTACAATCTCAATAATTCCTTTCTTCTATTTCATCTTTTTTCTTCCCTTTCCCCTTCTTTAAATTTTAACATTTCTTAGCTCACATTCACATTCAAAAAACAGCTAATTAGTGCTAGCTTTGCAATTGGGAGTTATTGGTTGGAAGTAATCCCAAAATTGAAGCGACACTTCTGATTATGGTTTTTTTTTTTTTTTGGTAGGTATTATCTCTTAACTCTCTCTTTTATTGTTTTAAACTAGGTTAAATAGTGGTGGATAAGACTAAGGAGTTTTCTTTTATTATGATGTTCTAATTTTGAGGAAAAGCTTATGCTGCCGTGGCCATGTCATGCCAAATGATCACCTTGGATGTTTATGTGATGTTTTGAGTGTTTATATATATCTGGTAGTTAGTTTACTGCAAATTTTGCTTAAATTTTAGTTTAATGTAGAGTTCATGATCCCATACTAGCACTCAATTATCATGTTTTTTTCCAAATTAGCTCTAATTTATTTTTCTTTTCCTGAAGAACACTGTGCTATGATTTGTTTACCAAATAGCAGTTGGTTACTTGTAAACCTACTATAGCAAGTCAATATCTAGATTCTTTGCGCTTAAGAAACTTAATTTTAGTGAATATTATTATTATTATTATTATTATTATTATCATTATTATTATTATTATTATTGTTATTTCCAGTTATACCACTAAAGCCCAACACCCCCACCCATCAAACTCTAGCCACCACCACCACCCAATCTCGCCCATCAAACCCTGGCCACGGTTGCTTCTTCAATGGCTAGCCAAGCGATGGCGTGCCAGTGATATTCCCCAACGGGCGGCGAGCTGTCGTTGATGTCCTAGTCATCACACTAAGGCATCAACAATTGACTATCAAAATTATTGTGATTTTTGATATCAGTTCAGTGTAATTTCGTTCAATTAGGATGGGTTTTGGGATGAGTTGGTTATGCACATTCAAGAGGTGATCAATTTCATATGAAGATGGTGGTTAAAGGTGAATTTTGGCTACTTAGAGTTTCGAAAATCAACAATTAGCAAATTAAAGGTTGCGAGGGTTCCGGTGAGTGAGTTGCGACAATAGAGGATTTGGTGGTGGATGATTGGTGGTTTGTGGCCAACAATGAACACCGTTGCTGGCTAAAGCAATGGCAATTGTGATATTGATGGGTGGTTGGAATGGCAGTTCAAGCATCGAAGCCTAGCTTTTTATAGGAAAAAAAGTTTTTACGATGGTAATTATGATGATAATAATAGTAATTGATGATTTATTTTTTTAATGGTTTTTCTTATTCTAATGAGGTTCTTTTGTTTATTGTTCAATAATAATAATAATAACAATAACAACAACAATAACAGCGGCAGCAGCAATAACAGCAGCAGCAACAACAGCAGCAGCAATAATAATAATAATAATAATTATTAATATTACCTATGGTGGTTCAAAAAAATTATACCTTCCCTTTTATAATTTTGATATGACTTTTATTTATTGTCATTGTTTTGGACTTAAAATAAGTTTCTTTTAACAGTGTAACAATGCGTTTTAAGCAAATAAAGAAAAAAATTTAAGGACTTACCTACTATAATAGATTTTTAGGTCGTTGAATGGTACTTGGGCTAAGAAATCATAACATAGTATTATTGAGGAAAAGAAAAATAATTTAGTGGTCATTTGGAAAAATTGATAATTAAGTGTTACTATAGGTTGTGAGCTTGTTTAGTGTAATAGTAGGTAATTGTTAGTTTCATTTGTCGGAAGTGATTCCTTTGAGTAGATCCTTGAGTTTAATTTTTAGATTCACATCCTAGCTAGTTTAGAGTAGGGTTTATTTCATTAATCTTCATTTTTTTGCAATTAATACTTAATTAGTTGCAAAATTACCTCTGTGCTAGAGGACGATATCCATTTCTCCCTAAAAATACTTCAAGCTCTGCTATTGGGGACAAAATGTTAATTTGTCGTTGGTTGTGACTTGAATGTGTGTAAATACTTCTCTCTCACTTGTTTTTACGTGGAAGACCCCTGAACATTTAAAAAATAGAAAATTTTAAAAATGCCAAAAAAAGGGGAATGAATGTGTGGACTACGTTACGAATTGGGGGAGATCGATACAAGTTGGAATTCCTAATCGTCATATTAAAATTGACTATGCCCTCACATTCGAGGTTGAACCTATGTGGGTGGAGAAGAAGCACCACCTCCTCCACCTCCATAGAATCTAAATCAAATCTTTTATCATTTGAAGTCCAGCAATCCACAGCGTTATAGACTTTTGAATTCAGGATGTGATGTGCAATTTGAGTTTAGGCCCTAATAAGCCAACGTGCTCCACAAATTCACTAGTGTCAAGGATGCTTACTTGTTTTTGAGTGATTTGGAGAATGTATGTGCCATGATGCATTTCCCTAACATGCTATTAGATGTTTTTAGGTTACGTTTTCCTTTTAAGGATCTTTCCCAATAGTGGATGCAAAGTCTGCCCGTGAACTCTATCTCTTCTTAGGATGAGTTTGTTCGGATATTTTTGAGAAAATATTTTCCTAATGGCAAGACAATCAAATTAAAAAATGATATCAACTACATTATGCACTTTGACAAAGAGTCATTTTGACGTTTTGAAATATTCAAAAACTTGTTGGTGCTATATCCCCATCATGGCCTGCAATAATGATGCTTATGACAAGTCATCTATGAGGGACTTTGCCAAGGTATCCAACCTATAGGAGAATACATGTGTTAAGGGGGTTGTCTCGGTAAAAGTGAGACCGAGGCTTGAGATGTTCTTGAGGACTTAGCAGACAGAACTTTACAATAGGAGATCGCTAAGGATGAGAGTTTAAATGCTAAGATTAATTGCCAAAGGGAGGAATACATGTGATATCGGATATTACTTACATTGATTCAAGGTTTGCTGCCTTAGAGAGCATGCTTAGGGGTTTAGTTTTATCACAACCCAAAACCCACTCCCCTTCCTAGTTAGTTTTGTGTTCTCAATGTCAAGCATACGACCATATGTTGAGTGTTTGACCTCTCTTTTCTCAGCAATTGGTTTTATGTTCTTAATCTCAAGCATACAGTGGTTTATGGAGGGCCTTTTCACATTCTCGTTGAGCTTGAGCATCGAGTTCGTTAGGTAATTCGAACCCTCAACTACTATTGAATGTTGTTAGTCAAGAGAGGAGACTTAATTTAATGAGTTAGAAGAGATTAGGGGAGAGGCCTACGATAGTGCTAGGCTGAGCAAAGAGATAGCTAACTGTCATGACAAGCGCATCAATAGAGAAAAGTTGTCTCTTGATCAAAAAGTTTTCCTCTAACTCAAGACTTCACCTAGTTCATGGGAAACGTAGGTCTAAGTGGATCGATCCGTTCATTGTTGTTAATGTGTTCCTACTTGGTGCCATTGAGATTAAAGACTCAACTATGGACCAAACATTTAAAGCTAAATGGTCATAGATTGAAGCACTTTTTGCAGATACTAGATGAGATAGGGATGGGCGTGGGGCGAACTAAGCCGCATCTGCGCCCAAACCCATTTTTGAAAATCATATACATACCTATACCCATCCGGTAATTTGGATTTATGGGCTTTGTTTGGGTACATATAAAGAATGCAAAGTGTTACCCATATTTAACCCATATTTGGATACTTGCTATATTTGATTAGTAATTTCATGTAACACTCATAAAATTCATGTCCAATTAGACTCACAAAAATTAAAATTATAAAAATATATAATTTTTCATTTCTATATAAGTAAACACTACAAAATTAGAATATCATGTCTAATGTGTTTGATTAGGTTTTAGCAGAATTTTATCGTCTTCTACTAGTAATTCGAGCAAATAATCTAGTATGGGTTTTAAGAATTCATACATGTACTCATAGCCATTTTGGAATACAATAAGTATACCCATATCTATACCCACTTGAAACTCCTTTTCACCACCCATTTGGGTGCTACATGGGGAGTGTTTTAGTTGGGGTTTTTGGGTTTGAGTAATACTCGCATCCCCGAATGAAGAAGTGTGGAGTGTTTCTTAACCTCCTTGACCATGAGTTTTTAGAAGTCCATCATTTTGCTTATATGTGAATATTTGATTGCTTTCATGAAATTTGAGAAAACTCAAAAAAAAAGGAGAAAAGACAGTTTTGAAGAAAAAGAACAAACCAAAATGTGAAAATGAGTGAGAAGGAAAAAGAATGAGTGTAAGGAGTATGAATAAAATTTTGGAAAATTTGCGGAAAAAAAAAAGAGACGACACGAGGCTTTTGTAGGCCATGATAGTACCAGGAGTGAGACACATTACATCACCTTGTATTATACAAAAGGAAAACAACTGAGCAGCAGACAGAGAGTTAATGTGGTATGATTGTTCCAAACAGTACAATTGTGCCTGACTCAGTGCCTAAAAAATACAAGGTAAAAAGTTGTCATGGACTACGCCCATGTCAAACTTGTGCGTGGAATTTAGCTTTGCCCCCTTTCTTTCTTCTAACTTCATTCTTCTTCTTCTTCTTCTTCTTCTTCTTCTTCTTCTTCCAATCTAGCAACCCCCAACACACTCGTGTCCTTAATTCCTCACCACCTACACCTAATTCACCCAAAAAACTTTCTAAGTTTCATTTAAATTCTCTCAAACCCTTCATTTCCGTCAATTATTCCTCAAAGCTTCACCCAAATTTATCCTCTTTTCCACCCATTCATCCATATTTTCTCTCTAAAACCCTAACCCATCATAATTTAGGTTGAAGATTGTAGAGAGAGAAAGAGAGAGAGAGAGAGAGAGAGAGAGAGAGAGACAGAGCTCCTTTCTAGCCTTAAATTGGCATTCTCATCAAGTTTTCGAGCATCTTTGTGAAGTGTTTGAGCATCAGAGGCAAGCTTTCTCCACTCTATCACTTTAAATTCAACCATCATGGGAAAAAAGTGAATTGGGGATTCATCCCAAAGCCATCAAACGCAAAGAAGTCCATCAAAGATTCATCTTCATCCAATCCTCTTCCAAAGAGGAATCAAGATAAATATGATGCTCACCCATCACTACTACGACCTTCAATAAAGGTTTGCAATTGCAAATGATGAGCAAAAGTGAATTTTAGATTTTGTCTTCTAGATTGATTTGCAAGCCCAAGCATTGACATGAAGAAACATTGAGGGCATGAGGTATATTGGATGACATGCTATGGGTACTTAGGAATTTGGGTTGGTTGAAATTTGTTACTTTGACTTGTGAGCTGTATGATCATTTAGTGCTAGAAGTTTTGAGCTCTTTACAAATTAATCGGTGTGGTCACTATAATTGTAGGGAAGTTCTAATCCAATCTAGGATGCTTGGTGGTGACTTCAGTATGAGTTTGAGTGATTTCAATAAGCTCCTCCACCTCCTTGTGTGTGACAAATCCTATGAGGATGTGCCCAACACTTAGAATTCGAACCCTACTTGGCCTAGTATCACATACAAAAGGAGAAAAGTTTACACCGATATAGGGGTGCAAATGAGCCAAATCGAGCATCAGCTGGCCAGGCTTCAGCTCAGCTCGGTCAGTAGAAAACTTGAATTTGGATCGAAGTTTGTTAAGCCCTTAAAACTTAAGCGCAGGCTTAGGCTCAGATATATAATGCTTACTCGAAGCCCAGCTGGACTCAGCTCGGTATTTTTTTTGGTTGTTTTTAGTTTAAAAAATTCACAAATTTAAGGCTATTAGCCAAGCTAAATTCTAACTTTTTTACATTAGGCTCATTAAATAAGTATCATAATAAATTTTGTTGACTCTTTGTGTAATTTTATACTCCATACATGCATAAAAGAAAAAATAACTAATTAAGTTAAACCAAGCCAAAACGACCCAAGTCAAGCTGAGCCATGCTAGGCTCGGGCTCAGCTCAGTATACTTTTAAGTTGGCTCGGACTTGGCTTTAGCTCAGTATAACTCAAGCTCGAGCTGAGCTTTGACCAAGCCAAACTTGAGGGCTCGGTGAGCCAACTCAATTTCGGTACAGCCCTACACAGATAAATGGGGAAGACCTAAAGTGTTGTGATTCTAAGAAAGGCAAAGCCACCAAAATTTACAACATAGATATTCAATACCTTCAATGCGTTACACTTCGCATCGTGTTTGGTCGTCACAATAGGCAAAATGTTTGCAGGGAGGATTGTTCATCATTTGGTGTGCTTTGAATAATAAGCAAGTGGATATACGTGCTTTTATCCTCTACCATCTAGTTGCAAATGCAAAGGCCAATCATAACAATGTGATAGATATAGGGGGCATCATTAAGACAATTGCTAAGGGCATAACCTTAGAGAAAAAGTTTAATACTTTGGAGGCGCACTTTTGTGGAAGGTAACTTGGACTTAGCCATCATAGTCAACATGAAAATCATTCAGAAAAAGGTGGTGTCTATTCTTATCCTCAATATGATGAAACACTTTTTAACTTCCCTAGAGACCACGTTAGTGGATAAAGGGAACTTAACTTGTAAAGGGGGGATAAGTAGTGACGCACATAAGGAAGAGACGTGCAAGGGTAATGAGGATGATGAGGATCAAGGAAATAACAAAGAGGTACCACAACAACCTCCACCTTCATTTGAAATGGGCGGCTCATCCTCTTTAGGTCAAGGCCCTAATGATGAGATGCACTATCATTCCTTTGCCAACCTCAAACTTAAGGTAGCTAATTTCAACATTGACTATAATGAGATGGGCCAAGATATAAGTCTCATGGTTAGTCAGATGGACATAATAGATGAAGAGATAACAAATATTGGGGGTTACTCATCTGGTAAGCAGAAAGCCAGGTAGCAAGAGCAAGGAGCGAAGAGGAGAGAGCAACTAGAGAAGAAAGAGAATTAGAAGAGAGGAGAAGATAAAATGAGCTCATTCTTTCCTCCGCTATTGTAGCCACCACTTGATCCTAGTAGGGCCCAATGAATTTGTGATTGTATCCCCATCCCCACCCTACTATTTATTGCATATGATATTCATGGGAGGACTTGCATATATCATGTTAAAGGGGGATTACTCATATAAGTGTTAGGCCATATTTCTTCATTCTCTATTTGTGGCTTCTTCCTTCTGCCCTTCTCTTGATTGGATGTGATTGAAATTGATTGTGATGATCAACAAGAGCCTTTCAAGGAAAATTGTGTGTCCCTAGATGACGGAATCAATTTGAGGATGTTGTTAGAGATTCTGCTTTCATGTGATATGGATATGGTCATGATTGTTAATAGGCTTCGGACCATAAGCAATGCAAATAGTTTGCATACAGGGTAGATGTTGCATTCCCATTCGTAAATAAGCATTTGGATTTTTTGTGTATTTGTGATGATAGTCTTTCCATCCAGCCTTTCAAGGTACTTTTTTACCCTTCTTTGTCCATATTCTTTCGTTTTCTTTCATTTTCTTCCTTTGTGGCTCTAATTTCTATAATGAAAACATTGTGTGATTTTAGTGTGGGGTAAGTAGGGAATGGCAATGAAGCGGGTTGAGCATGGGTAGTATAGTCCCTATCCTCACCCCATCATCCCTACCTCGTCCCCATTGTGGGGGGAAATTCTGCCCCTTGTCCCCACCCCGATTGATAAATTACATCATGGACCATCGAGGTATAGACCAATATTTTTCTTACCTGACATATTTTGGGAAAATATTGTGAGGTCTAGCTAAGTTTAGGCAAATATTTTTTGGAACTAAAAGTGACCAAAGTTGACTGTTTGAATTACAAAAAGTACCCCAAGTTTTTAAAATTTTTATTGTTAATCCAAATCATTAAAAACATACTTTCAAAAAATTTAGTTTTGTGTATGTTGTTTTCTACTCACTGGTACTGCTTGAAGCCTTCTTTAATCTAGTATCAGAACCACATGATCAAAAATAATTGAGATAATTAAGCTAAATAGAGATTAATTAAGTTAATTAATTGTGTTTAATGCTTGAATCGTCATCTTCTTGTCTTACTCCTAGTTATTCTCACATTGTGCGTTCACCAGAAGGAACCACTTCAGTAGCACCTCAATTAAATTATATCATTGATATAGTTTTAGAACTAAAACTCGAATTAGCAAAAATTAAGATTGAAGTTAAGGAGACTAAGAAGCAACTATTTGTAATTCGTCTTTCTTTAGTTAACGAGATTAAACATAGTGGAAATCTACTTTAAGTATTAGTACTACATTTCATCATAAATATCCTTTCCAAAATTCAAAAAATAAAAATTCATTCTTTTGTATGATATAAAAATCCAAAAAGAAGTAAGAGAAAAACCAACTGAGAAAACAGAGAAAGAAGAAGAGGACAAAGTATAAGCAGTATAATCTTGAAAAACTACAAAATATGTTTGAAAACGAACAAAACCCAACAAAATTAAACAAAGTCGTAGGCGTAATAGTTGATAAACAAGATGTGTTATTTGATGATGGAGAAGAAACAAATAATGTCCAATTAAAAGAAAAAACATATCAGCAGATGAACATGATTAAACTAGAGGATCTTAATGTTGCTCCTTTAAAAAAAATTAGGAGGAAACTGGATAAAAAAAATGATAATAGTATGTGACGATGAGATTAATGAGATTGGAGAAGAACTTAATATAGAAGAAGTGGAGACCAATCTAGTTAATAATGTAATACCTAAACCTGAGGAATTTGGTGAATCTTCTAGAAGAAATACCCATTTTATGAGGCCTCGATACATCCCAGCAAGAAGTACAACTAATTTTTCCTTTGGATTTGTCCCAAGGAAAACCATGAGCTTTGAAGAGATTGGCCTTACTCCAATAAGCCAAACATAATATATCTTAAACATCAATGGAGCTCGTAATAGAGAAGAAATATTTTAGCATTGGAAAGGAGATATAAATAGTGTCCTAAACCTAAATACTACATAGACTACTACAAATTTCCTAAACTACATCGAACATACTTTTTCTGGCACGGTACCTGATTAGTATGATTCATTAAATGAGGATGATAAAAACGCATTAAGAATGATAGAAACACCAACTGCTATGTTAAAAAATCTATGTAAGGAAATTGAAACTAAATTCGTTGAAGCTAAACTCGATTCCAAAGAAAAGGCTAGAGAATTGGCAAAGAATGACAAATAACATAGAATTATAGGATATGTGATTATTTGAGAATTATATTACTAAATTTGGTCAATATTATTACGAAATTGAGTATAATGAGACCAATCTTGATATGTTTTATGATAAATTACCATATTCGATCAATTCTAAAATCAATGGAAAGTACATTGCATGGCCTGAAAAAGCAGATATCATTGATACCCTTGGTTATAGAATCTCTTATCTAAGACAATAGGTCAATATGATCAATGTCTCGATCTCCAGCAGCAAAATAAAATAAAACAGCAATTTCTAACTTGTTGGGATAGTCCTCATCAATGGGGAAAAGAACTGAAAGGAGAAGAAAAAGAAATTTTATATGAAAAAAAGCTTTAAACAGCCAAATGGGAAAGAAATATAAAAGAAAGTATTATAACAAACTAAGTCCTAAAAAATAAAATTTTTTTAGGAAAGCAGCTTCTTATCCTGCAAGGAAAAACAACTGCAAATGCTGGGTATGCAGAGAAGTAGGACATGATGCTAATGAATACAAAGCTAAAGAGAATAATAAGCTGATTGAAATTCTAGGTAGCCTAGATTATTTG